>JAMPIV010007980.1:0-221506 GCA_024509875.1 Oreohelix idahoensis
CAGGAACAAGAAAAGTTGAAGATCTCTTTGTGTACCCTTCATATGATGGAGATGGGGACCACGCGTTACTTGTATTTTGAGAAAGAGTACTTGTTACGGCTAATGTCGACAGTCAGAGACGATGATGTTCTTGGATAATAAAATGTAACTGGGGTAAAAAATCGTATCAACAAATACAGGACAATCAGTATGTGGATATAGTTAAGAACTGCTTCATTTTGTATTTCATGACGAATATACAATCATAAAAATGATAATTGAGGACTTCAAGAGAACAATTTAGGAAATGCGCACTGCGGGTTGGTATTGAAGTTAACGAACAGGAAGAATATAACACGTTTTATTCTCAGTGGGGTTATAATAATGTGGAAAAGTCATCACATGTGCAGCTGTGACAGAAGAAGACTGATGACCTTCCTCAGAAATATATTTCCAATGTCCGTTGTCTATTTTAATATCTTTATCATATGTCTTGTCAATGCACACGTTTTAAATCCCTCAATACCGGTACAGCCTATTATTTTGCACAGTCACTTGCACTATGAATCACATAGAAAAACTCCGTATTATATTGTCCTTGTCGACTACTTCGATAGTGTGAAATTAGTTCCAAGTTTGTATTCAATAACTGCCAATTTCACATGTCCCAGCGTCAGTTATACGCTGGCTTCTAATCGTGTGACGCCATGCCATGCTGCCATTGTCAGAAGTTTCTGCGCTCTCACTTCGTTGTCGCGGTTTTTTTTTTTTTTTTCTGCATGTACTCAAACATGGCTATTGCCGCACACTAGCTTGTGTATCATGATGAACCAAGGAAGTGGTTTGAACAAACTGGACCAAGACTGCGGTGAAATTACTGCAGCGGATAGCGTCGCAAGCCATATTTGAACATATTCTTTGCTGTAAATAGTTCACAAGATTCAAAACAAGCAGTCTGGCAAACAAAAACAGAAATATTCACAGATACTTTCTGGACGCGACAAATTCGGCTCGGGAGATTCCTAATTTAGCATACAGAATATTGTTTACAGTTCAGGTACACAGCAAAGAGGCACAAAACATGAACGAAAATATTGTTTCAGCCCAGGGCTGCGTGCCTGCATATTGTAGCAACAAGTGAATCAATGTGATTTTTTTCCCGCTTAACTTGTTTTCGGGAACTAAAACTTCGGCAATGTTGTGTACTCTGATTATAGTTTTTATTTCTGGTCACTCATGCCCACCATTGTTCGTCTCATGCGCAACTCCTCAGCAGCCAGTTCTCAACCACGAGTACTTTGTTTTTGTTTCGTGGACACAACACACAATGTTTCTTGTAACGCACTCGAATGGTTTCCAGGGCGAGTAAAAAAGTTTCCTACAATAGTAACACTGCACTCTTTGCCGTTATTATTGGTGAACATTGCCTTCTAAATATTTCAAGTTTTATTGAACAGACTTTACTGTGACAACAACGGGGGTAAGTAACGTACGGGAATACAAGACAGAAATAAGAGATTGCACTTAAATGTTTACGAGTCCGTTTGAAAATGTCTAGGCTCGATACTATATAAAGTTAAGTAAACAGTTAAACTGGAGTAGAAATTAGCTTTTTACACAGCGTGGCGCGAACTGAGGAAGAAAACATTAACAGGTTTATTCGGTTCAGCCAGTCATTAACCCTAAGTGGTCGTGGGGAGGAATTCAGTCATGGGGTACTTTTAATATAGGTCGCATTTTTTTTTTTCTGTAGCCGTTGTTAGGGGGCGCTGTAAGATGTTTCGTATCTGTCGCAAAATTGGTTTCAAGTCATTGCAAATGGGTTCAGTTAGATTTATAAACCCATCTACGATCGAGTGACCGCTTTCAAAATGGCGGCGTATCAGCGAAATATGTATCGGACAGAGGAAATCGCCAACGATAAATAAAAACAGAAGGGAATCCGTATGAAAAGGATTTTACATTTCAGTACAGGGAAGGATGGTGTATAACTGCATATAAGATGGAACGGTAGGAAGTTCTCATTTACGGAGATATATGCGTATTTCGGCTGCCCACAGTTACGCTAAAAGCATGTAAACCCACTTCTGTTCTAAATATTAAAATCAACAAATAACAGTTTGGGAAATTACATGGATAGGAAGATAGAGTTTTATCAGCTGTATAAAACTAGATAAGATGGAACTATATGGATATTATATATGCCGAGAATGATAAAGGCAAAATTTCAGTCGACGCACAGTTCGGCCGAAATCACTGTTCGGGAAGGATTTTTCAGGCTTAGGTTTAAGCTGTGACGTCGGTACTCATCCGATAACGTCCGCGCTATACTTACGTATTTAAAGCGTATCGGTAAACTGAGCTACAGACAACGAAAGAGGGTTCAGACAGACTGGAGGCAGAGTTCGCCACGACCCATGAATTGTGAGCGGATCGCCAGAAACATTTTTAAGTCCAGTATCTGAAGTCTGAGGGTAAGCGAAATTATGATAACTACCGTGTATAATATTTGTTATTTCAGGTTCATACAGAATTCACAAAATATGCCTGTATAATATTCATTGATATAACGTATTATTATTTTAATATGATTTATTCATGTGCATTATGGATGAGTGTTGCTTGTACAAAAAGTAATCACAAAAAGCCCCCACGGCCTAATGAAGATATATTTATCATATTGCTTTATCGCTTACGAAGATAAAGGCAGTCCCATGGCAGAGATTGTCATAGGGAAATGAAGTGTTAGAAACTTCATCATGGAAGATCCCAGTTTACGAGGTTAAGGTGACTAGTCCCCTTCCTCGCTGCCTTTGCCTTCCCTAGTTCGAGCGCACAACTTCGTACCCATTTACAGCTAGTAAACTGGAGTGTTCTACAGCCAGTTTCAGTAGAAAGCAACCTGATCACGTGGTCACTCACTTTCTTTATTTATGTATTACTTTTGTGTAGATGCTAAGAATAGCATCAGTATTTGAATTCGTACTTGATATGATTTGGAAGGATCAAGTTATAGAATATGAAGGGATGTATAGGAGCGGAATAAACCAGATGATGTTTATTACTGATATGTTAATATTAATTCTATATCATTGAACTGATGTTACTTGCTATGACTGTATAACTTTGACACCTGATGACTGACTTGTCTGACTTATGTGCTAGTCAGTTACACTTAATTGAAATGTTAATATTAATGCTATATCACTGAAATGATGTCCTTACTTACTATGATTGTATAACGGTGACATCTGATGACTGACTGGTCTGACATCTGTGCTAGTCAACTACAAGTCTAGCCAGATACTAGCCAAGGCTGATATGTTGCAGGTTCCATGAAATAACTCAAACCAGACTGTCCAGTATCAGAAGCCGGTGTAGTTCATCCGAGGCAATCCCACCAAAGTGCAGGACCCCAAAGAGTGAACTTCAACTGGTCATTGGCATCCCTACTGTTGGGCCTACCAAGTCTGATATCAGCAAAGGACAGTTTCAGCAGTATCAAGTTGGAAAGATAAGTGTCCTGTTTGACACTGACCACCTATACATGTGAAACAGCCAATAGTTGAAAACAATAAGTAACCATACAGAAACTCAGTCAACTGATGACAGTTATCCTTAAATTCAAAGGACTAATAACAGTGATTTCAGTAACTTTATTATTTAAGATCTTGAAGTATAAACAGACCATAATAGTAATTGTGTGAATACTTTTATATATATATGTATATGCTCTTTTCCAACTAGTAGAAATAGAATATTAGTGTAATTATTAAACTATTTTAACTGTACCTGAGGATTTATTCACTTCTTCCATTTGTGGTTTCAGTGAATGTTCATTTTACTTATCCCCTAGAATATAAGTAATCATAAGATAGTCATAGGGAGGAGACACCTTAAATCCTGGTACTACTTCTTACCAACTGGGCCAGGTTTTTTACAGTCTGACTATTTTTATGATAACAATACACCAGTGCTTATTTCTAAGACTGGGGTATTACTTGTAAGGTCAGAACTCTTTACTGGCATACTCTTACATATAAATAATTTTAAATAACCTCCCAAGCCTGCAGTTTTTAAATAGCATTGATATTAGGTGACTGAGCTTTATAACACAGACCTCAGTTTTAAATAGCAAGAAGATGGAATTAGGACAGGGTTTCTTAACCTGTTGTCCACGAGCCCTTTGAGAGTTCATGAATGGATTCTAGGGGGTCCATGTACAGAACATAATATTTAAAATGTAAAGCTTTTTTAATTATGCTTTTACGTACAGTTCCCCCCCCCCCCCCTTTCCCCCCAATAACGGATCCATAGCCTTCATTGGAAAATTAAAGGGATCCGCGGCACAACACGTTAAGAAACCGTTACCGGGAAGACAATTCTCCAGGCTGCAGGATCATATAAATAGGGCACCATTTCACAAATTTAACTTTCTCTTCACATTTTATAACACTAGATAGAAATACACCTCAGAAATAAATAACGAAACAGAATTTTCCGAAAATGAGAAGTATCCTTCCTAGTGCCAATGCTATTTGGCTGTTGGGGATTTCTATAAATAATTTTTAGTTACAAGTGTCCTTATGCTTGAGCGAGTGTATACCGCGACAAGGGTTTAAGATGACAATAACATTCACAGCGACGATTCTACCCTTTACCCTAGCGGAACACAGAGTATACACATGGCTATAAATAATTTTTATTGTTCAACAAAAGATGACAATAACATTCACAGCGCGCTTTCTACCTTTTATCCGCAGAGAAGCCCAAACGTTTTCGCCACGGATCACTAAGACCCATCAGTATACACAATGGCAATCATTTATCTGTTCAAAAATAAGAAACGCATAGCTATCCGAGGGCGCGTTTTTATGAGTTTTGTAGGTAAAATTGGTGCTAGGGTATATATAAAACCAGCCTCAAATGTTCTTTACAGTGTCAAATGCACGTGTTGACCTGAATTGCGTTCGTTTTTGTAATCGTTACAACGCAGTGGTCAATAGTGTTTATGACGCAATTTTTTACCACAGCTCATGCTGCGCGCACGTGAAAGCAACAAAATTTTGGGTGAACACTATTCACTGACTACGCAATCTGAAAACCCTATAAAAGGATAACGCTACACAAACAAAATTCAGTTCATTTTCAAGCAGACATATTATGGCGTCTCTATCAATAAATTAAGGAACATTGCTATTGGCTGACTGCATGCAGGCGAAAGTCAAAGTCAGGTTGCCAGGCATCTAAACGTGCATCAGAGTACCATCAGTCGACTTTGGCACCGGTTCCAAGCCACTGGCTCAGTTGAAGACCGGCATCGCAGTGGACGACCCAGAGTGACAAACAGCAGCGGAGGATCGCTTTATTCGGCTTCGTCACCTCAGAGACAGGTTTACAACAGCTTCCTCAACTGCCCAGTCATTGCCTGCAGGACGTCATGTGTCTGATCAAACTGTCCGGAATAGACTGCATGACGCTGGACTTTGGGCACAGCGACCTCACCGAGGACCTGTCCTTACGCGCCGCCATCGCCAAAATCGACTTCCTTGGGCCAACCAGCATCGTCCCTGGGCAGCTGACAATCAATAGAGACGAGTCTGGTTTAGTGACGAATCTTTCTTTTTGTTGCAGCGTCATGATAGACGGCGTAGGGTCTACCGTAGGCGAAATGAACGTTTTGCCCAAAATTGCGTTGATGAAGCTCCGCCGCACGGTGGTGGAGGTGCAATGGTCAGTTACAACGGAAGGAGTCAACTGGTGCACATTGAAGGAGGCTTGAATGCGCAACGATACGTCAATGAAATTCTTCGAACCCATGTCCTTCCACTTGTGGCTGCCCAAAAGTCTGTGTTTCAACAAGACAACGCCAGACCCCATTGTGCACGGTTGACCACGCAGTTCCTGACTGCCAACAACATTCTCACCCTTCCCTGGCCATCTCTGTCTCCAGACATGAGTCCGATTGAGCACCTCTGGGATGAGCTGCATAGACGTGTTTGTCGCCGAGACGTTGCTCCAGCCAATCATCGTGATCTGTTCCAGGCACTCCAGGAAGAGTGGGCAGCCATCCCACAGGCCCACATCAGACGTCTGATCGCATCCATGGCCAGGAGATGCCAGTCGCTGATTGATGCAAGAGGCCACACACCATACTAACGGGAAAGCCCGTACGCCAAAAAACTCTCGTGACCCAGATGCAAAACAACTGTCAATTGATTGGTTGAACCCTAAGGTATTCTTGTGTGCAATTTGAACAATTAACTCATTAAATTTAAAACAGTTATTGAATGTCAAAATTATGACTATGTATACCTTCAGTAGCAATGCGTTTCTTTTTTTGAACAGTATATTTCCATTTCCGCTTTCCGATTGCCCCAAGTTGTACACTCTCTGCTAA
Organism: Oreohelix idahoensis; assembly: GCA_024509875.1. Lineage (NCBI taxonomy): Eukaryota > Metazoa > Mollusca > Gastropoda > Stylommatophora > Oreohelicidae > Oreohelix > Oreohelix idahoensis. Next base: position 6,380 of record JAMPIV010007980.1, read on the forward strand.
GGCTAATGATGACTTGCTGGTGGTTAATCCAGTTATAATCTTACTTACTCCACTCTTCCCCTTTGATTCACATTTCTTCGTTACATTAGCCGAAGGCATCGGCGACAGAGCACGATCTCCGTAGCTCCGTAGATGGTAAATGTTATTCATCGTCAAAATCAAACCAATACCGCGACAATGATTTAATATGACAAATAACATTTACAGCAAAAGTGATAAATGTTTTTCGTCATCAAGATCAAACCAATAAGACAAAGAATATTTCAGTGTTATACGATGACAAATTGAAAAAATTACAATTTTGTAAGAACTTTACAATTACTCGACGTTAATTACCCGTTATAAAGGTGTCTTTTCTTTTCCTTCATCTTTTAAATAAAAATAAAATAAAATGTTGTCATGGGTGTGGCGATTTCAAGGAGTTAGTTCGTTTTTGCTGTAAACGACAGTAAAAAAATTATCTTCATTCAATACCCTTTAGTTCCCCATGGAGCACATGCCTTCAATAAATACGTGCCAAGTATTCCTATCACGTGCCATCATCTTCATGGTCTTTCTATCATTTTTATTTCCTGTCTCCAGTTCTCTTCTCCATGTGTTCTTATATCTGCTCTACTTCACTTACTCTGGGGATTTCCAGAACAAGGACTGGCTGGTAATTCTATTAACAGGTTTCCTCAATGTGTGTCCAATCAATTGCCATCATTTTCTTGTTCCACTGGTACTTGTCATCAGTTCCACGTCAGTGACGTTGTTGTACCATTTTAATCATTCTATTCTACGCAGGCGCCCATTTATGAAAGTCGGTAACTTCTTGTTTGTTTGTTTTTAGCTCTCCATGTTTCACAGTCATACAATAGGACTGACTTGATATTTTAGTTCAAGACTCTTTGTGTGTATGTTGGACTTGATTTCTTTTGATTTTTCACCTGTTCCCAGCGTAAATTAAAGCTCGTCTTGCCTTGTGTATCCTTATTTTGCTATCGCTGTCTGTGCCTCCAACTTCATCTGTATTACTGCCAAGATGTACAAGTATGTTGGGGAATTTCTTTAAGTGCAACCTTGATATCGTTTCGTGCATTTGTTCTCATTAACATTTAACTTATCTTCTCCCTATGTATGTTCAGACCAACTTGCTATGACCTCTCATCAAGTTATTTTCATTTTGTCTCGCCTTTGCTTACAGTTATGGGACAGAAGGCATGTATACAAGGAAAATAAAGTTCGTTCGTTAGGCGCACCATAGGAAAAATCAGCATTCATACCCTTCGACATTTGCAGGAGACTGATCACCCATGGGTTTGCCCACAGTGCGATAATGTTAATTCTGAACAACTGTGATGCTACACTGTAATTCTGACTTTCAACAGGCCCGATTCTGTTTTGAGTTTCACCATTTCTCTTCTCTTTTGTAATTATAGGGGGTTTGCCTTGGTTCTTCTCATGTGAATATATCGTGGTTGGTATTTTTGAGTAGTAATTTTAATGGGTTCGTTTTACGAGGGTAGATTTATTTTTCACTCGGCCAGTTTTACTTTCTTATGATTTTTCGCGATTCCCGTAGATTTCATTGTTTACGAAATAATCGCCATTTCCGGCACGCGATATGACGAGTCCGGAAGCACGCGGCCGTCAGGTAACGTGACGCAATTTTAAGCCACGCGGGTTTCGCGACGATGCGTAGGAGTGGCCCCGGTGTGTATAAATAGCCAGTTAAACGACGGCCTAGTTCTCTATCGTAAGAAATATTGCCGCCGGTCGACGTCGATTTATCGTTCTCCACTGTGGGAAAAACCAGCGATAATAGCGAGTCTCGGCGAAACCGTGGGAGCATAATTTTGTCAAATAAAATTATCCACGGCAAAAAGACATATCTCAGGGTCAGAGTACTCGAGTTATCGTCAGGAGCAAAAGAAAATAACCTATGGTCTCTGGCAGTGAAGTCCCTATGCTTCAGCTGGAACAGGGTTTATTTAGCATACAGCCGAGAGCATCGCTATTTTAGTCTCTAGCAACGACAGGTGGCCGTGAGACTGGGTTGAATCGTATACAGCCAGAAATCAAGGCTGTGTTTGCCTCTACATCTGGAGCGGGATTAGAGGAGAAAATCATAGAAGCTATTCAGCAGCAGAGAAGTTTGTCGACAGTTTATCAAGTACCTCATGCTTGACGCCAGAACTTCATCATCATCACCAAATTCAGGAACAGGTGACAGGGTTACCATACCTAGGTCCTGAAGTAACGAGAGAAGAGCGTAACGGAGACGCCGCATCATCAGTCATCGAGTGTTAGAGAGACACTGAGACCAAGAGAGAGAGAGAGATAGAGAGAGAGAGAGGGAAGGAGGGAGAAAATAGACAGGACCAGTAGGGTCTGTTCAGTATCCACTTGACGGATAGATACTGAGCCATTGTGTTACTCCAAGTCTATTATTTGTAGCATTTCCAGTGGTGTTAGTTAGCGGCGCATATCGCCTACCTAGAGGAAAGCGGTGTAGACGGTTCGTTGAGGAAGAGTCAACAGGACTGAGACAGTAGCAATCTTAGTGGTATTAGAGAGTGGAGGCTAAAGTTGACAGCCCCACAAGATCAGAGTACTTTAAAGCACTAACCATTTTTATTGTTCCTCAGCAGGGTGACAGGAAGAGTGAATGTGATTGAGGTTTTTTTTTTTTGAGGGTCTTGCAATTTAATCGTTACTTGTTTTCAGGCCGTGCAACAGTGCACGCTATCGACTGACTTGATGACGTATGATGCCATTTTTTATGTTTTTCTTGTATGTAAATAAATATATACATATATTATTTACTGGATCAGCTTCTATTCTTTACTATACTTGCTTTATGTCGTCTGTATAGTGGTGTCTGTGGTCGTTTTTATACACCTTATCTCCTTGTATCTAAAGGAAGTCAGAGGAGGGTGAGACTATAGCCAGTTTGACGTCACGAAGCGGCGAGGGCGAGTCAAAACCTGGTTCTATCCCTTGAGCCAATAGTCTCATCTGTCCACAGGCATGTCATTTTCATCTAACTTCTATCTTCTCAGACTTTCTCATACTAGGGTCTTGTTTTCATTCAGGCAAACTCTATAAACTTAAAACCACTTCGTGACAACAACAATGACAATCTTTTTATTTATTTAATTTTTTTCTTGCTTTGTTGGTGTTTTGTATTTTCCCCTGGTTTTCGACGCCGGACTCCCTTGGACAACAACATGGTGACCACCAGTTTTGGGCCTGGCATTCCTTCTGTCTGGCAAACTTTTTAAACGGAAGGCCACGCCTATGATTAATATGTGGGATTTTTAAAGAGTGTAATGAATGCGTTACCAGGCAGCCCTTGTTCTGTAAACCCTATGGTAAAAGAGGTAGACCAAGGAACACACAGAGAAGAAAATTGGAGACGGACATGAAGTGGATGAAGAAGACATGGAAAGACCAGGACAGGAAAACTTGACATTAGTTTGTTGAAGGCCTATGTTCCTTTGGGAGCTGAAGGGTGATGAATTAAATGAATGAATACTTTATGTCGTAGTTTACAGCTGAGCTGGAATATCTGCACTTTTCAACCTGGCACATTCAATTTCAGCAAGCAGTTTTATTCGGGTTCGCTTTCCTTAGCCTTTGCCTGTCCCTGGCCTAAACTGCAAAGCATTATGTGGTTTGCCACCAGTTGTCCTTCTCCTAGATGAGTTGCCAACAATGCGTCTGTGGAGTATTCTAGTTTTTATAGCACCATAGACCCACCGTCACCCCTTCTGTTTGTTATCAGCCTCGCCACAAGAAGGCCAGGAGCTGGGCATTTGCTATAAAATGCTGTATGTTAAACATACTTTGGGAGCATTTAAACCAGGTTGAGATTCATCATCAACTCTACAGACTGACAATAAAATGCTCTGAACATCTTGTCAGAACACAGCAAAACTCAGCTACCATCACAAGCCTTCAACTTCAGAAGATCTGGGTTCAGAGCAGGGGGACGCCTGAGAGGAAGGTGGGCAGACAAGAAACAAGAAATGATGCTGGCCAAAGCAAGTCCTCAGACAAGAAAGAAAGTCTGCCTCAACAATGCACAAATCAAATGCACATCATTCCTTTTTGCTCCCGATGGAGCATGGAACCACTATTGCAGATGGTCCCAGTAAGCTTGCACTCAGGCATTCATGTGCTCGTTCAGCAGTAGTTTTGAAGTTATTATTTGTAAATGATGAGTCGCTAGCCCTATACACACCGTCATATTAGCTGCCTCTTGTCTTACATGCCTGGGGGGAGCAGTGACCCCATTCTTCCATTGTCTCCTCAGAGGCCCCCAGGAACTATACAAATGCACAAAATGGACAGAAAATGTACAAGTTAGTACAAATAGGATTCCATTGGGGTGTTTACCTCTCACAATATAAATGAAAAGTGAATGCTTCTGGAAGGATGATCTCATGCAGCGAGCGTAACTGATAACTGCAAGGTGTCACTGTAGAACTGTGGCATTAAGACAGCTATCAACTGGTACATGTGACACAATGTTAGTCTGTAATAAATAGATTGATATATCATGGGCACATTTCATATAAACATAGATGGATCCACAGAAATAAGATTCACCAATGGGGGAATAAACCGTAAGGCTTTCCCAACTGGAAAGATCTCCTTCAACTTAAGGGTGGAATCAATGACACAACTCCAGGCACTGAGAATCCTCATCAGATCTGAACAGCAGCCACCAGATAGGACAGTGGTCTTTACAAACTGCAGGTCACTACTAGAATCAATACAGAACACCAGAGCTGTAGTGACGATTTACCACTGAATAGGGTTTTGTGATTCTTAGTATGTACACATGCCCCATCAGGAATCTACTCTGTTAAATTGTTTTTTCTTGTCTATTTTATTTGTAGTTCTATAAATAACACAGTGTGAGTTATATCAATGCTTCATAGTTTTTGCAGGAACAGAAAAGGGAACTTTATTTACATGTATTGTTTTGTTGTATGCATTGCTGTAATCCAACTCTACTGCTCAGATTCACAAAATTTATGACCCACCATTAGAAAATAAAATTAAAACTCGTCAGAAATCATAGTAATTGCTTGGACAGAGTTCCTTTTACTGTTTTTAATTTCATTTTTAAAACAGGAGACAAATCAAAATTCAAAAATTTTATTGTATAAAAATGCCAAAAGCCTTAACAGGCAATCATAATTATGAATAGTGCATACTAACATTTTTAGATAAAAGTTCTGCTAATAAATAATTTGTATTTTTTTACTGAATTAAAAACAAACAACAATTCAAATAAGCTGAAGTGGATTCTACTGAAAGTATCTGTTGCATATCCATCATCATAGTAAAATCTTACTTACTTAGTCATTCCCTTTCTACCGTGAGGTGTAGAGGTTTGGAAGAGAGAGCGCCAGACTATCCTATCGGCTGTCTTCCTCCTGGCCTGGTTCCATTCTAGTCCTCGGTCCTTCAAAGATTGTCTAATGTTGTCCTCCCAGCAGACTCTGGGTCATCCTGGGGGTCTCTTTGTTTCCCATGCTTGTCGTGGGAGCTGATCTTCTCCCATTCTGCAGACATGGCCAAACCATCTTAGTCGGGACTGTTCTACTTGGGTCTGCAGGGGGTGGGATTTTAGGCCTTGACGTATCGTCTGGTTGCGGACCATGTCTCTTCTTGTTACTTCAACCACCTTCCTCAGATATCTCATTTCTGAGGTTTGGATCTGGCTTTTGTGGGTTGTAGTCATTGCCCATGACTCGCATCCATATGTCAAGCATTGTAAAATCATGATTTTAAAATGAACAAACAGGTAAAAAAACGTCCCTTATGATAAAATCTACATGCAGTATCTGACAAATCTATCACTAAAAGCAGACCATTTTGCAGGAATTACCAACTTTCTGCATGAAATTTAAATGCAACCATCACTAAGCACTGATTATATGTGTTCACTCATCTACAACAACAACAACAACCACCCTTCTCACTGTTATAATGTGTTCCTTTCATTATCCATGGATTATTGCTACAACTACCCCTAGCCACAGATGTCTATCACAGGGAGTCTTCTTTAGCTCTTTCCATGATGTTATGTCATTGTGGTTTCTTCTACTGTTTTTCTGCAGATTCTCTTTCATTCCAACTTTTTAAAGCCACAATATTCCAGTGAAAAATAAGCTAAAATAAACCATCAGCAATGAAACTGAATAATGGGCCCCATGTGTTTTATTCTTTAAGCATCCTTCCAGCAGATATTTAATAATTGTAAACGAATCTCCCCACTTAAGGAAAATATGACAAATGTATTCAATTATTGTAACTACATAAAAATTAACATATTTTTGAAGAAAATAATTTGACTTTTCCTTCTGTCACTAATTTCTGAAAATGGCTAAAATAAAATAAAAAAATTAAATTAAATTACCACTTAGAACACCCCAACTAATAACAAACGTTCCGTGTGCAACTGATTAAATGATGTGTGACTCCTGGCGCCAAGTTGACAAAATATGTAAAAATATCCATCACAAAGAGGAATTTGCCACGACTGCTAATGGATGTATCATTTATGCAATGACCTAAAAACCAGAGGTAACTTAGTATAGTGAGCAAAGAATATGGTAAATCACCAATAAGGGAAGAAATATGACTGAAAGTCTTCTGAAGCACCCTGATAAGACATTCAGTCAGGACACAAGGATAAGACACATAATGATAAGACATTCAGTCAGGACACAACAAATCTCAAGTGAGGTTGCTAAACTTTTTGTGTGTGTGGCATCCAAATTCATTTTTGTGTGTAAAGTGCCCTTCTGTTTTGTCCGTCTGTCATTCAACACAATTTAACATGTACATATTTATGAACATATTTCCAATTTGGCTACTGTCTCCATTTTCTTGTTTTGAGGTGGCTACTGCATCACACAAAAATTTGTTGTGCCCTGCATTAAGTTATCAATGCATGTTATACAGCAGCAAATACAGTTGGTGATAGCTAGACATATATATTTTAAATATAATTATGGAACCATTTTCAGCTCCTTTGTAAGCATATACATATTTTTTTAAAATGCTTTGGCATATTTACGCACATAACAGTCAGCATATTTCATAGACAGTTAATTTTTCTTGTTTTTTTTTTTACTGACCCTGCCTTAATCAATTCTGCTTAATAAATATGTCAAATATCTTCTTCAAATCACACAAAATATTTTATTTACACTTCAATGGTTCAATCAATCCATACCCTTGACTCCCTAGGGCTCATCTGATCCCTCTTGCCACACACTGGTTTCCTCCGAGTATATTCAATCTATAACTGCTTTCATGTTGTTAATATGCTCCTCATTCATTTCAATTTTCTCTCACACAATCAATATTCAGTTCCATTTGTTGCCTAATACTCCACAGGCCCTTCTTTGTTTTTCAACCAAAATGTCTTGAACTCAGACTATATCTTGCCATCAAATCTTCAGTCATATCTTCATAGGTCTTTATTAAGTTAGTGATCAACTAACACATACATAACAAAAGAGGTAAAACAATGAAAAGCAAAATTAATATGTAAGTGGTCTTCACATAATTAAGTGACAAAAATTATTACCAAAGTTATCAGTAATGTAAAGTGAAATTTGATTGTTGCAATTAACAAAAACAGAATAATAAAAAAATGTACAAGGGCACTTTTTTTAACTGTTTCAATTCTCATCTGCCATTCATTTTAACATTTTGTTTGTTGAGGTTTCATTGTTTTTCTTACTGCCACACAAACTACACGACAGCAGCGTGAGTTTTAAATCTTTGAGCTCAGTGAAAAGATGCTGCCCAGCTTCTGTGCAAGCAGGATGTTCCCAGAGATTTTGAGTTTACCATTGAGGAAAGCCTGAAAATAAAATGAGAATCAATATTTCAACAACTGATAGTGATGAGAATCAATATTTCAACAACTGATAGTGATGAGAATCAATATTTCAACAACTGATAGTGATGAGAATCAATATTTCAACAACTGATAGTGATGAGAATCAATATTTCAACAACTGATAGTGATGAGAATCAATATTTCAACAACTGATAGTGATGAGAACCAATATTTCAACAACTGATAGTGACGAGAATCAATATTTCAACAACTGATAGTGACGAGAATCAATATTTCAACAACTGATAGTGACGAGAATCAATATTTCAACAACTGATAGTGATGAAAGTCAATATTTCAACAACTGATAGTGATGTTCTTGTTACAGAAGACAAGTGCAGGCACATCATCATCACTTCCCTTTGTGCTCACTGTGGAGCATGGAGCAGCCACTGCAGCTGGCCCTCTACAAGGAAGCCCGCACCAAAGCATTCATGTGCTCTAGTAGTGGTTGTTTCTGTAGCTATCTGTTTGACATGATGAGGTTGCCAACCCCATGCACAACCCCATATTAGTTGCCTCTTATAACATGATTGAGGGAGCAGTAGTTCTGTTCTTTCTTTGTCTCTTCAGAGACCCCTAAGGAAAAACACAGGACAGCAGACGCAAGTATACAAGCAGAGTGAGTTAGCAAGTTTAGAAATCAATGTGTTTATAAAAGTGAGAGTGAACTGTAGAGTGACCGCATATATGTGAGTACTACTGATAAAGCAGACCTTACTGTGTTACTTTAAAATAACAAAATAATTGTTTTATTAACCAAAAAATTGTGGGTGCATGTATACGCGCGCACGCAGTCATAAAACGTAGATAACAATCTTTTAAAATAATTGTATTCCATAATATTAAATAGTGTGGAATGGATCTTGCTTGTATAGACATAATGAGAGGTTATATACCAATTTAAATAGATAGATAAGTCACTAAACACAGAAACATCAAGAAAAACATCAGAACAGCAGAACTATCATTCAGGTCCCTGGACAGCACATAATGATGTCATAATATAAAAAGCAACTTCAGCTCTGGACATTCAAATCAAACTTCACTGACATGGAAAAGAAGCACAGGGAAAAATGACAACTGTTTCAGGAATATCAGAGAAAATGCCAAAGAAAAATACCTCATCTTCAATAAGGTCTTTGAAAAAAAAAAGTCTAATGCAGAAATCACCTAACACACAGGCATTTGCAACATCATTAATTAAATAAAATAACAGATACAATTGGTTACTGCTGTTATATTATGAATAGATAAAACGCATAAATAGTACACATACCCTAAATGGCCTTCAGATTACAGACTAAAGAGGACACTAAATGTTTAAAGAAACACAGTGGGCAACTGTATAGAGGCAACAAGCAAAAGCAAGAAAGACCTTGAATGAACTTGGCTAGTTCACACAAATTTGTGTATTGCTCTTCATTCCATTTGGACAACAGGGTTGCAACAGTTACTTGCCACCGATTTTGGGCCATTTTCTGAAGCTCTGCCCTGTTGCTAGTGTTTCTATTTTCAAAGCACTTCTCCAGTTTCTCTTAGACCTCCTCACTCTTCTCTTCCCCAACAGGTTCCAGTCACGGGCATGTCTGGTTACACAGTTTGATTGTTTCCTGAAGGTGTGTTCTAATCATCTCCATTTTCTTTCCAGCTGTGAAGATTTCTGGTTCTCTTTCACAAGTCTATGGTGGTTATTACATTTGCCATTTGAAAAGAAGGATGAGAGACAATTGCCTGTTGGTGAATGTCGGAAGTTTGAACATGTTACTCTTGGTGATCATGTGCATTGTTTATAAGCCAGAGAGTAAGAAAGATTTTACATTTGTGTTGAACAGACTAATTTTATTGTTCTGGCAAAGAGCTGCTGAGTTCCACACTGGATAGAGAAAGCTGAAGGCAAATCTGCCTTTATTTATCCTGGCACAGCCATCATAACAGATCACTTAATACAAGTCTAAATAGAAAGAAAACGTTTATTTTCCAAAAAAATGTTGAAAGAAAACATCAGAATGTTTTCCATAAAAAAAAAAAAGACTGCTGCGATATGTTTTAGATATACTATGTGATCTTACCTTCTGTGCATCAAGTTTCCCCAAAACCAAGTCCACAAAACTTTCATCACTAAGGGTGAGCGTACAATCAGGTTTACCAGAACGTGGCTGTCCCTCGTACACCTCTCCTTGTTTGGGGGTTTTCATGTCAACAACTGGATACAAAGCAATGTAAGAAAGTATTACATTTATTCAATTACATGTTTTTTTCTTCAAAAACTGTAATCTATTTTCAAAAGGAACTTCAATCAATACCCTTTAGCTCCCCAAGGAGCATAGGCCTTCAACAAACACATGCCAAGTCTTCTTGTCCTGTGCCATCCGCTCAAGTTCTTTCCACTTTCACCCCCGTATCCAGCTCTCGTCTCCACGTGTCCTCCAGTCTACCTCCACCTCTCTCTCCCTGTGGACTCCAGAACAAGGACTGCCCTTTAATGCTATCAACAGGTCTCAATGCGTGTCCCATCTATTGCCAGCGTCCTCCTCTCAACTTCCATTCCACCAGCACCTGTCCGGCTTTGTCATACCAATTCAGTCCCCCTATTCTGATCAAGCACCCGTTTATAAAAGTCTGTAGCTTTTTGGTTGTTGTTTCTGTTGCTCTCCATGTCCCAGAGCCACACAACAGGACCGACTTGGCATTTGAGCCGAAGACTCTTATTTTCATGATGGACTTGATTTCTCTTGTTCTCCATATGTTTCCCAATGCAATGAAAGCTCCTCTTGCTTTTTGTATTCTTATTTTGATATCCTTGTCTGTCCCTCCAACTCTGTCTATATTACTGCCAAGATATGTGTACGATTCTACATCCTTTAGTGGTGTTTCTTCAAGTTCAACCTTGTTATCATTTCTTGCCTTTTCCATGTGTATTTTCAGGCCCACTTGTTGTGACATCGAGAATTTTCATTTTCTCTTGCATCTGATTATGGTTATGGGATAGAAGAGCCAAGTCATCTGCAAAATCCAGATCATCAAACTGTTTAGTCAGATTCCACTGGATTCCATTTCTGTTGTGTGATGTCGATGTTTTCATATTGCTAGTAAGAAAAGAAATGGAGACAAGAGGCATCCCTGTCTCACTCCCGTTCTAATCCTAAATGGTTCTGTAAGTTGTCCTTTATGAAGAACTCTGCATGTCATGTCTTCATAGGTCTTCCTTATTAAGTTAATGATCTTCATGGGAACTCCATAATGCCTCATCAATTTCCAAAGTGATTCTCTGTCTACACTGTCAAATGCCTTTTCATAGTCCAAGAATCCGATGTATAGCGGTGAATTCCATTCTAGACTTTCTTCAACTATTATTCTCAATGTGGCTATCTGGTCTGTACAGAATCTGTTTTGTCGAAAACCTGCTTGTTCATCTCTCAGTTGCTTGTCTATGGACTCTTTTAATCTCTCAAGGATAATTCTGTTTAATACTTTTCCTGGCACTGATAGTAACATTATTCCTCTATAATTTGTGCACTCTTGTAAATTTCCTTTCTTAGGCAACTTTACCAAATAACCTTCCTTCCATTCTGCTGGTATTTCCTCTCTCTCCCAGACTTTGCCAAGTAGTTTGTATAATGTCTCTGTAGAGGAATCAATACCTGTGTTATGTGTAAATTTCATAACATTGATTGTCGCTGTTCGACTTCCTTATTGATTTGTTTGGAGACCGTTATTGTGGTTTCAGGAAGTGACGTCATTACGTCTGCTGGCCACCTTTGCAGACGTGAACTTTTTAAGTCAGCTAACCAAAGCGTGCCCTGCTAAGCATTCTGTGTGTGGCATCTCAAGGGGTTGGACGCGTGTGTATTTGCTCCTGAGAGATATATGATTTTCCTCGATCTTCATTACAGTGTACCATCCCTAGCTTACCCATAAACCTCCGTGTGGTATGTCTAGTTATTTTATGAACGATCTGAAGAGGATGCTGTGAAGTACGTGAGTTACTTTCTAATAAATAAACTGTGTGAAAATGTCTTCAACATGTTTCTTAGTAAGGGACTGTACTACGACATTATAGACCATCATATTGATGCCTTATATGCATGAACATATTCTCTCTGAAGTATATTGGAGCTGTCAAGATGTTAAATAAAGTATTCTGTGAATTGTCCAACCTGGCCTTGAGAAGTGATTCGTATTTTTAAAGTTACGGTGTTCGGGCGGGGACTGAAAAGGTCATACTTCTATCGACACTTGCTATCAAACAGTGTCCTAATTAATATATAATATATTCAACGAATATATCTGCAAGAAAGCCACAAGCATACATTTAACAAACCCGACCCATATCAATGGGGGCCAAGACTAAGGATCTTGCATCTACGTGCAGAGTACGATTGACTCTGACAGTATCTGCTTAACATATGTCAAGTCGTAATAAGCCGACCCGTATCAATGGGGGCCAAGGCTGAAGGATCTTAATTATCCAAGGTGAAAGAAAGAAGTTTTTCGAAGCTACATTTTTCAAGGATGAAAAATATGTTCATGATGGCGACCTGTATCGTCTGCCAAGTCAATTGAAAAGTAACAGAACATTTTTACAAGTCATTATCAACTTCCAGTCAAAGTTGAATTTTTTCGTCAGGAAAAGGACTTTCCTGTACTGTCTACAGTTCCTGTTACCAGTTGGATGCAGAAGATGGCGAATTTTTTACATGAATGCTGGACCAGAGCAGTGTCCTTTGATGTCAGCTGTTTCGAGTGCTAAGCCTAACTTGGTCTATGCTGAAAGTTTTCAACATTCCTTGCTTGGAGTGAAGTGGAATCCAGAAGGAAACTGTACTGGCATAACAGATAAGTGTATTTTTGGTTACATACAGCTTGTGTGCTGATGAGAACTGTTTGCCAGAATTTCTTTTTCACCATATGTGTATTTTCATGTCTATTTGTTGTATGCATAGCGGGTGGTTGGCTTGGGACCTGTAATCCGATTTCTATACCGACATATGTCTGGTCGAAAAGGATTCACAGGCGTTCTTTAGGTTATGCATCTGTGTAGTCCAAATTGAGGGGCCGGCGTACAATGCTGTGAGGGATACTGCCTCAATTGAAGTATACAGATCCATTTTTTGTCTAGTTGTGCAGTATTGTTCAGTGTAAAGTATGTTTTTGTAGTGAAGTTCAGTGTAATTTTTTATTCAGTTTATTCCATTATTGTTTGTGATACTGTTCGCCTGACTTTACTGTCATTTATTTAATAGATGTCATAAATGTTGTGAATTCGTACTTGTCTAGTCCAAATTGTGATAGAGCAACATTTTATTTATTTGTTCTACAATTTATACATTTCTTCTTTGGCTGACTATTTGAATTATCTTACTTTAGCTCTTGTCACTGTATCCAGTCATCTTGTCTGTATCTCTGTTATTTTTCTTTGCTCCATATATAACATCTACTATAATATATGTCATTGCATACAGAGAGTGATTTGAGAGTGGTGGAATAAGTATTGAATATATTGCTGACATATTCATATATATAAAATTTACATTATTGTGTTCATATTGGTAATCACAATAATTGTAAATCATGACTTCCTTAAAAGATTTGGTAAAGATTGGAAAAGATTTTGGTTTGGAGGGTGAAGCCTTGCAAACCTATGTAGACAAGGAAATAAAGAGACAGGAAGAACTGAAAAAAGAAGAAATAGAATTGTCTGAAAAAAGAAGATAAGAAGAATTGTCTGAAAAAAGAAGACAAGAAGAATTGTCTGAAAAAAGAAGAGAAGAAGAATTAGCTCTTGAAAAGGAAAAATTGGCTGAAAAAAGAAGAGCAGAAGAGATGGCTCTTGAAAGAGAAAATTGGCCTATGCTAGAGCTCAGGATGAGATAAGATCTCAACAAGAACTCAGAATGGCAGAATTGGAAATTGAAAAATTAAAACTACAACAATCACAGGTTAATCCTATCAGTGGTGAGGTTAGAAATAAAGATCATTCTGCTAATTTTAAGATCAATTTGCCAAAATTTAACTCATCCATAGACGATATTTCGTGCTTCCTCAATAGATATGAGACCTATTGTCAAGAATTTAATATTGATAAAACTACCTGGTCTACTAGGCTCATGAACCTTTTAGTGGGTGAAGCTTTCACTGCAGTCTGTACAATGGATGATCAGGCTAGAAAGGACTATGAGGCTGTAAAAATCTTGCTTCTTAAGAAGTATCAATTGGATGAAGATAGCTACAGGTTAAAATTTAAGTCATTATTGCCAGATTCAGGTAAAGATTTTACTGAATTCATTTCAGCTTGTAAACTTTACTTTTCTAGATGGATTGACTTATCCAAAATTGAAAAGACTTTTGAAGGACTATCTGATTTGATTTTGAGAGACAAGGTATTGTCTTCTATTAGTGGAGAATTCTTGTCATTTTTGCAGGAGAGGAAACCAGAGAATTAGCTAAGCTTGAAACTTTCGGTCGACAATATCAAGTGGCACATCCAAATAGAATCCTTAGCAGAAATAACATTAAGGATTCCCTGCCAGCAGCATCTGCCAGATCTGTTAATTATAATACACCTAGGCAGAGATCTAAGAGTATTGATAAAAACTATAGACTCAATCAGAACCATAACTTTGGCAACAACAGAGGTAGATATAACTTTAACAAAAAATTCCAACAACCTCAAAGAAATTATAACTCATATGATGAGGGATATTACAATCCACAGTCATCATTTAGGTCTAATGATTTTCAAAATAGAGGAGGATATAATCCCAAATCAGGCAGAGGACAAAGATCATACCATAGAAGTAATGATAATTATGGTAGAAATAGAGGTTCTTATCAGAACAATAATGTCAAGCAGTCGAGGAACCCTCAACGTGCAAATGCTGTTGTACATAATATTGACAATAATCAAAGTCAGAATAATAATGGTGTAGCACATGCAAATTCATGTAGTGTTGATCTGTCCAACAGTAATAACTGTACTAACTGTAATTCTTTATTTCAGCCACAGGAAGTACCAAGATTATTATGCAGACATCCTTTACCAGTCATGTCCTCATTTGAAAGTACTGGTTCACTGGTGCTTAATAGAGGTTTTGTGAACAATCAGCTAGTGTCACTGTTGAGAGACACAGGAGCAACGACAATTGGTGTACGCAGAGCTTTAGTGGATCAATTAGATTATACAGGAAAAGAGGTGAAATGTATTACATTTGGTGGTACAGTGGAGTATTATCCAACAGCGGAAGTATTTTTGGATACTCCATATTTTACAGGAAGAACTCTTGTGTGCCTCTTGAATAGCCCAATCGCAGGAATTATTTTAGGAAACATTCCTGGCATTCATGAATGTACAAAAGATGATATTGAAAAATGGGAACAACAACATTTCATATGTTCAAATGCTGTGACTACCAGAGCTCAGGCTCGTGCTGAACTGAATAGACACATACAAAGTGATAATGTGTTAGATGAGAGCTTGGATGATGAAAATGACACTGAAGAGGAAATAGATGATGAAGAGTATAATAATGATAATAAAAATCATGATAATAAGGAAAATACTGATGTTATTCAGGTAATGAATAATGACAAAGAGGAGAGTGATGATTTCCAGGTGGAACTCATTGATAAGGAAACTTTTATTCAAAGACAAAAGGATGATGTTTCCTTAAGGAAATTTTTTCAGGTTGCTAGATTGGATGAGGTGATATTTGATAATAATGCAAAACACTGGTATACTTTGAAAAATGGTATTTTAGTTAGAAATTTTCAAGATTCTAACTCTTTAAAAAAACAGATTATGGTACCAGCTTGTTTTGACCATTTGTTTTTTACGACATGCCCACGACATTGAGTGCGCTGGTCATTTAGGTATTTCAAGGACAAAAAAAGAGTGTTGTCACATTTCTTTTGGCCTGGGGTTACAAAAGATGTTAAATCTTTTTGTCGCACATGTGCAGTGTGCCAAGGTATGGCAACAAAAAGGCCTAAACATGATGCTCCGATTCAGGCAGCTGATATTTCTTTGCGGCCATTCGCAAAGATGGCCATTGATATTACTGGGCCATTAAAGGTCACATCAGCTAGGGGGCATAAATACGTGTTGACATGCACTGATATGTGTACACGTTGGCCAGAGGCGATACCTCTGAAAACAAACACAACTGTTGACATCGCAGATGTGCTATTTTTAGTTTTCAGTAGATTGGGTTTTCCCGAAAACATTCGATCTGACCGGGGAACACAATTTGTTTCAGACGCAATGAAACAGGTCATGAAAATGTTCGGGATTGAAAGATCGCTTAGTTCAATCTACCATCCACAATCAAATGGTAAAATTGAAGTTCTAAATAGAATGTTAAAGCAAATGTTAGGTAAGGTTACCATTAAATATCCACAGGATTGGGACAGAGTTTTGCCAGCGATTTTATTCGCTTACAGAGAGATTAAAAACGAGCATACTGGATTTGCTCCATTTGAATTGGTGTTCGGGGCAAAGCCTAGAGGACCCATGTCAATTTTAAAACAACTATTGATTGGAGCTGATATGAATGAAGAGGTTCAAACCTCATATCAATATGTTGTCAATTTGAGAAAAAAGATTATCGACGCATGCCAAATAGCAGTGGATTCGTCGGAAAAGACAAAGTTAAAAGCTAGGTTTGCCAACCAATACAGGAAACTACGCCATATATGGCCGGGTGATGAAGCATATGTACTATTGCCAAATAAAGACAACAAATTACTTGTGTCTTGGAGAGGACCTTATAAGATTGTTGATAAACTGTCAGATGTAGACTATATTTTATCCATTAATGGAAAGGAAAAAACTTTTCATATTAATATGTTGCAACAGTTTTATACACGTCCTCCACATCTTAAACCAGTCTTTGAAGCTATTGACAGCTCTATCAATTGTCATTCTTCTTTGGCTGTTATACAGGAGGAAGGGTCTGACTTGTATGATGGTGATGAATCACTTTTAGTGTTGCCAAGTGTTCATCTGTTAGCTACTGAGAGTTGGAAAGATGTTTCCATTTCGCCAACTCTATCTTCTCATCAGAGGGAACAAATTTCTCATTTACTGGTATCTTTCTCTGATGTACTTACAGATGTCCCTGGACATACAGATATCATTGAACATGATATCGTTCTTACTGATTTTCAACCTATCAAGTTGAAACTGTATCCTATACATATCCACTTACAATGTCAGGTTCAGGATGAAATAGAACAAATGATGAAATTGAACATCATTACCCCATCACAGTCACCTTACAGTTTTCCTATGGTGTTGATTAGGAAAAAAGATAAATCTATTCGTATTTGCATAGATTTTAGGCGGTTAAATTCCCTGACCATTCAGGAAACCGAACCATTACCGTTGTTAGAGTCTCTTCTAGAATAGTTGACTTCTGCTACGTTCTTCACGAAATTTGACCTATCAAAAGGCTATTGGCAAGTGCCATTATCGGATAGAGCTAAGCCTTATACTGCTTTCGCCACACCTCTTGGTCTATTTCAATTCAATTTTATGTCTTTTGGTCTAGTTATTGCTCCTGCTACCTTCGTTCACATGATGCGAAGACTCTTTTCAGACCGAGAAGATTTAATCACCTATATAGATATTTGTTTATTTCATCCCTCTTGGGATGAACATATTGTAGGTATTCAGTCTTTGTTAAATACTTTGCACCTACATAACCTTACTGCTAGATCCTCTAAGACGAGAGTGGGATTCAATGAAATTTCCTTTCTAGGCCATAAAATAGGAGGTGGTTTTCTAAAACCTGAGGTCTCTACTATTTCTAAGATCTTAAACCTTGAAATTCCTCGAACTAAGAAGCAAGTTCGCAGTCTCCTTGGCCTAGTCAACTTCTATCGAAAGTTTCTACCTAATTTTGCAGATATGACTTCGGTTTTGTCTTCGTTGGTGAAGAAAGATTCCCCAAACAGAGTCATCTGGCCTTAAATGCTCTTAAATGTTCATTTTCAAAAATGCCTATTTTGAGATTGCCTGATGCTGCTATACCTTTCACCCTCAGAGTCGACGCGTCGAATACAGCGATCAGGGGGACATTAATGCAAGAATTTGAAGGCTGCATGCACCCAACGCTCTATGTCAGCAGAAAATTAACACCCACGAAGCAACGTTATCCTATCATTGAAAGGGAGCTCCTTGCTGTTGTGTTCTGCTTCTCCAAATTACAGCGGCATCTTTTGGGAGCTCGATTTACCCTGGAGTCGGATCAACGTGCCTTGTCTTACCTCAAGACAGCTCGATTCAAGAACGAAAGAGCCGCTCGAGCATCTTTGGCTCTACAGCCCTATGACATCAAGGCAATCAAGGGCGGCCAAAATGTCATCGCCGACGTCTTGTCAAGATGCATGAAGCATCCTCTGGCGCCTGTGAACACTAAAGAGACAGATGTTCCACAAGTTCACATGTAATCTACAGACATAATACGTGATGACCTAATCAACAAAAGATTCCATATATAACGAATTGGTCATATGCATCTATACGTTGCCACAACAATAAGTATAATCAAAAAGGTTGTCTGATATTGAGTACGATCATTATTCTGTGAATTAAGCTACAGAGTTACATCATCTATCACAGAAACATTGCTGATAAGGAAAAACGGTTCGCTCAGCAACATGATGATGCTGATTTTCTGGATGTTCAAAATAGACTAATACCTCATTGAACTTAGCGTATTAATTCTAGTATGGTGGTTAAAAGACATTACATAAATGCCACATGCATACTGAAAAACATGACATTGAGAAAAGATTACAACTGAGATTCTTTCCAGAGATTTTTGTACGACTATATGATATTTTTCCCAATAAATCGACTTACAGAGCCAGATAAAGGGAAGTAACCATAAAATGACTGTCGAAAAAACAGCAAGGGGAAACAACAAATAAATTGCTTCTCGGATTTGACTCGATTGAAAATCACTGTAATAATAAACATTTGAATTCATCACAATAACATATCACATGGTGGACAATCATGGACATTCACAATAATGTATTACTACATACATTGGTGAACTTGATATTAACAGTTCTTCATTCAAAATGACTTTGGATCAATGACGTGGACTTCAATTATATGACATTAATTATTGATTAACATGAAATATTTAGAAAGTGTTGAGTTTGTTTTGACCACAATTGTGTCACACTCACCTTCGACTTTATTACATTAATGAGCTAATACGCCATACTGTGATTTATTTTCACAATACATGAGAATAATATCTTTATTGCTTACAGTTATATGTTGCATTCATGACATATACTACTGAAATACACACAATAATTATTCATTTGACAAAATGTAGCAGTCACCCATTATTGGTTGGTTTGTCTGCCTCATATCATCTATTGTCTCTATTACTTAAATTTTGATGCTTTGCATTATGAGACTAAATTACTAATGTCACCTGACATTATGCGTTTGGACAGTGTGCGGTGTGTGAATGCCTGGACTGATATATTAATTTCATTTTTACATGTTGATTGATTTTACTATAGTGACCTCACACTAGTGTCAAATGATTTGTATTCTATATAGGCAATAGTGTTGGTAATTCAATTACTTACTTCCACACCTTGGGTGTTTATTTGCCTACTATGAAGCACAAGCCTGGGTGCTGTACGATTCATACCAACTGTGAAATTTGATGTTACCATCTTTTCACTCCAGTGATGTTTTAAACTCACGCCACGTAAATAATGAAAAGGGGAGAGTAAATGTTATGTGTAAATTTCATAACATTGGTTGTCGCTGTTCGACTTCCTTATTGATATGTTTGGAGACCGTTGTCGTGGTTTCAGGAAGTGATGTCATTACGTCTGCTGGCCACCTTTGCAGACGTGAACTTTTTAAGTCGGCTAACCAAAGCGTGCCCTGCTAAGCATTCTGTGTGTGGCATCTCAAGGGGTTGGACGCGTGTGTATTTGCTCCTGAGAGATATATGATTTTCCTCGATCTTCATTACAGTGTACCATCACTAGCTTACCCATAAACCTCCGTGTGGTATGTCTAGTTATTTTATGAACGATCTGAAGAGGATGCTGTGAAGTACATGAGTTACTTTCTAATAAATAAACTGTGTGAAAATGTCTTCAACATGTTTCTTAGTAAGGGACTGTACTACGACATTATAGACCATCATATTGATGCCTTATATGCAAGAACATATTCTCTCTGAAGTATATTGGAGCTGTCAAGATGTTAAATAAAGTATTCTGTGAATTGTCCAACCTGGCCTTGAGAAGTGATTCGTATTTTTAAAGTTTCAGTGTTCGGGCGGGGACTGAAAAGGTCATACTCCTATCGACACTTGCTATCAAACAGTGTCCTAATTAATATATAATATATTCAACAAATATATCTGCAAGAAAGCCACAAGCACACATTCAACAAATCCGACCGTATCAATCTGTTTTGATGGATTTCTGCTGGAATTCCCTCTGGACCAGCTGCTTTTCCATCTTTCAGAAGCTTTATGGCTTTCTTTATTTCTTCTCTAATTGGTCATTCACAGCTGATTAGTAGCTCCTCTTCTGCTGGCTGGATGTCTGGGGGATTAGTTGGAGCTGGTCTATTGAGAAGTTCCTCAAAATGTTCTGTCCATCTCTTCATTTGTTCTTGTATATCACTAAGCAATTTTCCATTCTTATCTTTTATGAGGCCATTTGCTTGCTTATATTTCCGTTAGCTTCTTTGTGTTGTTGTACAGGTCTCTCATATTTCCTTTGGCTGCAGCTGCCTCTGCTTCCCTTGCCAACTCTTCAATATACTTCCTCTTGTCTCTTTTGATGTTTCTTCTTACTTCTTTGTTTGCTTCTATGTACACTTCCTGAGCCTTGGCTTTGGAGTTTCTGGTTTTGCTTCTGTTTAAATCTTCTTTCTTGTTTTTCCTGTCTTCTATCTTGGTAATGGTTTCTGTTGTTTATCCATGATTTGTGCTGATGTTCTCTTTTTCTCAGTACTTCTTCACATGCCTCATTCCATATATCTTTTACTTGTTGTCAGTGGTCTTCCGTATCTGCTTCATCTTCCAGCTGTTGGAGTACTTGGTATTTGTTGGATACTGTGATTGCAAATTTTTTTCTTATTTCCTGATTTCTTAGATATCCCACATTGTACTGTTGTCTATAGCTATATAATGTTGTAAATTTCTTGATTTTAATTTTGTTTTAGCCAACAGAAGATGGTGGTCTGATACCACATCTACTCCTCTACATACTTTTACATCATGCAATGATGACCTAAACTTCTTACTTTTGCATATGTGATCAATCTGATTCTCAGTTCTGTGGTTTGGTGATATCCATGTTGCTTTATGTATTCTTTTATGTGGAAATATGCTTCCTCCTATAGCTAGTTGATTTGAAGCACAGAAGTTAGCTAATAGTTCCCCATTCTCGTTCATCATACCTAATACATGCTTTCCCATGATTTCTTCAAAGCCAGTGTTGTCTGTTCCTATTTTCGCGTTTAGGTCCCCCATCAAAATTGAGATGTCCTTTCTTTTCTTTTTGTCCAAGACATTTTGTAGTCTGGTGTAAAAGTCTTCTTTCTCCGATTCTTCTTTATCATTTGTTGGTGCATAACACTGGATGACGTTTATATTTACTTTCTTTTTGGCTGATTTAAACCTTGCTGTTATAAGTCGGGGTCCCATTGCTTCCCATTCTATAAGTGCCTTCTGTGCTTCCCTAGACAGCTTTATAGCCACTCCTTCACTGTGGTGGGCTCTTTCCAGAAAAACAACAGACGTGAGTGGCTTACCAAGGAATCAACGTCTGTTGTTTTTCTGTTGTCTAGTTTTCTACTTCTTTATTTCTCACGAGTGCCTGAAAACATACCTTTATGTGTGTGTAATATTTATTTACTGTTTACAGGGCTGGGTTTCCCTTCTTTATGTGTTTAAACGTTTATACAATACCAAAACCTACTGATAAGAACTGTTTTGTTGTTGTTCACTTATGTCACTGGCGACCACTGTAGAAGTCGAGGCCACCACTGTTGCAATAGCTTTTTCTATGTGGTACTGACAATCAATATAACCACCAAATGATAACTATGATGAATGTTACCTCTGTAATGTTATAATGGACTGACACTCAAGACAGTACATACGCGAATGAAATAACTTGACAGAAGTCTGGGTCACAGTTCCATACATATAATCTCAACAGCATAGTCCTGGACATCAGCAACAATAGTACAAATACTTGCATGGTTAGAATATGTAATACAGTCATCCTTACGTACTGGTAACAACTGCATTCAATGTAAGTGCGGCATTCCCCCTCGCACATAAATCTCTATCTCTGATCTATATTCAATGTAAGTGCGGCACTCACTCCTCGCACATAAATATCTATATGGTCTGTATACAATGTAAGTGCGGCATCCACACCTCGCACATATATCTCTGTGGTCCTACTTTCAATGTAAGTGCGGAATTCACTCCTCGCACATATATCTCTATCCAAGTTCCTCCAGAACTTAACAGCGCGGGAAAACCACAACGCGCTTACGTAGACCTCCTATTGGCGCGGGAAAGCACACAACGCGCATTCAAATAATAGCATATAATAGTCTTACCATAGACCTCCTACTGACACGGGAAAACGACGTGTCTTTTAATCCAAAGTGCGGCATTCACTCCTCGCACATAATTCTATACCTCTGGTCTAATCACCAGGCATCTAAGTTCCTCTTGAACTTTACAGTGCGGGAAACCCACAACGCGCTCATAAATAATATTATATAAAAAGGCCTTGTAAATACACCTTACGCGGTACATCATCGCGTCACATTCAATATATTATAATCAAAATCACATACACTATTCACATACTCTAGAAAACACTGACCGTCTCCCACGACGGATGGCCACAGACTCCCCTTTAACAACTCAGTATTCTTCTCTGACACGTATGCCAACTTCATTCACTTCGCACGCTTTTCTCATGTCCCGTAAACCTCAATTCACACATGAACGCCTCTGAGTATTCTTCAACCATACTCTACGTCTCTACGTGCTTCCAACAGTGAACTTTTAAATATCACTTTCCAAGCTTGCATACTTTAATAAAAATACACTCCAAACAGAGTTACTCCTTTCTCTACCCACACACACATATATACACGTCATGTATCTCTTGACCTTAACCTAATTACTAACAAACTTCAGGACCGTACACAAAAAATCCTTAACACCTCTCTAGCGTAGAATATGACCTAACAGTTCACACCGACCCCCGAGGAAAAAAATGATATCATTTTTTTTAAACATTACATCAAACCAAAGTGTGAGGTCGATGCAATATGTCAAGTCATACTAAACAACAAAAGAGGGATGGAAATATATTGGTGAACCAAAAGGTTACCACATCAACAGTGGCACAGGAAAGGTGATGTAGGCTTTGCCTTAGCAATCATACTCTACTGGCAAACCAAACTCAATTTCATCCTATACAACCTTAAACTTTGTTGGATGCAAATCTAACAATGTGTGCATCAATAATATATTAACCAAATCATACATGGATTCACCAGACAAAAATACATGGGTGAACCAAAATGTACATCAACATTGTTCATCAAATAATATATATATATTATAAGTTAACACTTGCAACTTATTAACTAACACAAATGTTTCATAAATATTAAACAATCTATTCTAAATGCGGAATTTCATCTGTGACTCATGTTTCAATTGCTCCAAAACCAGACCAATGGACTGATGTCTCACTAAGAAGAAGTATCGGTGAGCAAGCCTGCTGATGACCACCCATTCAGCTGCTGTAATGATAGACAATTCCACCAACAACTCTGGTATCTCATGGCGTAGCATACTTTCCTATGGATAAACAAAATTAGGCAAGAATAAAATCATTTGCCTTGGAAAATTTGTATCACATTATGCCATATCACATACCCTTCTATGTCCACCCCATTCCACTAAACATTCCCAGTGGGGTGACAAAATAATCAATTAAGGGATGATATACCCATTTCATATGTCTTCATGATCAGCAACCTTAGATACTACACCATGTACTTCCCAATTAAGCTTTACTACTTTAGTTAATGAAATAAGTCAATGTAAAACACCTAGTTGTACCGGGTACTGACTTATACTGTACACCTGTTGAGTATTTGCTGTTTATATACACTGTCAAATTTCTATTCTTGAAAAATATTAAGTCTCTCTAGACAACTGTCTCTTTGAAAGATATAGCTTTCAACCTTGTTTTATGCACAGTAACAATTAACCTCTCATGCTGAGTCATAACAAGTACCAATCTCTTCCAACTAACATCAACTATTTTCAATCTAGACTCCATCATCATCATTACCACGATCACAAAAGTATTTCCAAATAGCACAGTATCTTTAGTAGAGCAAACAGATCACTTATGTCCCACTTATCTGGTGGTAACTTTTTGATGGCGTTGAACATTAACAACTTCAATGGTTCTTTTCCTTTATCCATGTATCTGTTTTTGAAATTGAAAGATAATATTAACTCTAACTGATCTGTAACTCCAACACAATTTCCTTTCAGACCATCCATCAGTCTTCCACACTTCCTTCCTTGAAGTTTCAGTCTCTTCCAGTACTGCTTTCTTGGCAACAGAAGTAGCATCCTTCATCTTCGCCCTCCTATAATGCATTTGAGCATCTAAAGGTTCCTTCTTCCAATTTGATTGATCTGTACCAAGTACAGCCTCATGTCTCTCCTCCGTAGACTTAGCTTGATTTTTCAATGCTTCAGCTTGCTGCTGTAATCTTTGTTTAGCTGCCTTATATTGCTCTTCTAGTGCTTCAAATTTAACAAAGTAACTCTCTTCTAAAGCATTACCTTTCTCCTTCCACCGAGATGACAGGACCCAGCAATGTTCCTCTTTAACTCGAGTATTACCCTTACACTCAGTTAATATCCTGTTCCTATCCACCTTAAATTCATCATTTAATCTTTGAACACCATCTTTGTATTCCTTTTCTAATAACTGCTCAACAGTCTTGAATCTTCCTTCTAATATTGTACACTTTTCCTCGAAAGTTCCATCTTCTTGGATCAATTTGTCTATCTTTAACTGATCCTTGTCACACCAAAAACCCATTTTTGGTAACAACACTTCTTGAGGTGCATGGTATGTCTCATCATGCACTGGACTTGTCATTGTCTCATAGGCTTTTGTAGACATTGCATTCTTACTAACACTTATTGGTCTTCTTTCCATAGTACATAAGTTAGTTTTACTCCTAACTGACTCATCATTAATGATAGTCTTTTGTGGTTCATCCACATTCAGTTTGGATATTTTCCCAACTGAGACTAAACAGTCTTCACAACAATTATCTGTTTTAGCAGTGATCACTTTCCTCTCACTTTGAACAGAAACATTCCTAGTTTCAGTTTTCACTATATCATCTGCTATATTAGCTTTCCTCTTTAAATTCAGTTTTGGTCTCTTGCTATCATCCAATACTGGCAATGCAATTCCAGTTGTAACTTCTCTTATTTCCTTAATCTCTATCAGATATACCTTTGCTCTATGTGGCTTGTATTTATCATCCACTTTTACCATAGTGTTAAATAATTCGTAAGACTCACAATCTCTGATAGCCAAAATAAAGTCTCTTAAAGCTATTCTTTTCTTTCTGTTTCTAATTGTTCTTGAACAGTCTGCCATGACTACAGATTTACAGACTAGATTCCAAATAAGAAAGTATATTCACTACAATACTAAATTATCAGTATTAATATACCTCTACATAGGTACTACAATAACACAGTAACAAATCACCAATAATTCTAAAGATAATACACACAAGTAACCCTAAAATCAGTCACTTATAATAATCAGATCCACCTATGTCTAGACTAAGACATGTGTAGCTGAACACACTAATCTTCAATATACTTTGACCATCATATCTACAATGCTTAGATTCTAATACAGTAATGATCCAAACTATTTGTAACTAATAACCAGGACCAAAACACAGTGAATGATGATAATAATGAAATACACCGCTGACACTACAACCATAACCAAACGAACAATAACCGACAGGTGAGGGATAATAAACACCTGCAATACAAACGACAACAATAGAGCTGTGAAATTAACTTATTTACAAGATAGTAGAAAATTAACTCAAGAAAACTACAAGTAAACATGACAAAAGAGACTAAATTATGTAACAATGATTACACAAACCAAACTATAACAGCTAACACCAATAAATGTCAAAGAATTCCACGGGCACTAGCTACTGAGTCTCTCCAAGACTCTGGAATTAATTTTACCAAAAAAAAACAACCTACAGAATAGATTAATACCAATTCCTTCTAATGAAGAACAAAGTATTAATAATATATAAACAAGTAACACAAATATAAAACGCTAACATAACAACGAATACAAATGAATGACCATCAGGAATGTCAGTAGAATGGTATCTGAACAAAGAAGTGCAACAATGGCATAAACTGTGACTTATCTTAAGTATGTCTTGATTACAGTCTATGGTTCCACCGAGATAATGCAGATCTACAGCTGAAGGATATCTGTGTTGCTATGGCACTACAGCAAGCTTGTCTCACTGATGTTCAACCTCGCATATTCTGTACAAGATACAAAACAATGTAAATAACTACTCAAAAGTATTGCCATAAACATTAAACTAATAACCACATTTAGAACCACTTAAATATGATGTAGACTAACACTAATACTAATACAAACTTACAAGAAATAAATACTCATAAAATATCTAAGTTGATACTTGAAAGTAATGTAGAAGCAAAAAGGGAAATAAAGAATAAATATAAGCTTCTTTAGTCTCTATCAGATGACAGAAGAATAGTACTAATAGTAGTATAACACCGAATAATTACAAAGGCTTAACAAAGAGTCCAATATAATAAATTAATAAACTGTAACCGATGATAGAAACGACCTAGCACATAAGCTTTACAATTAATATTAAACAAATAAAACTAATATATTATTTATATTTATAATAAAACTACTAGACTAATATTAAACTTAAACAGAAAAACTCTTACGGTTGTAATTAGGCTAGATAATTAATCTATAATATTAATCTTAATACATAATTTATACTGCACCAAATACAACGCAGAAACAAACACTCAGAACTTAACACACATGCACGAGAACACACAACACAGTAGAAAAGGTCAGTTATACGAAAGCTACAGAATAAGATTTAGTACTAACGAAACGAAACAAAACCAAACAAGACAAATTACCGCACAACGAGAAAGAAAAGAAAAAAAATACTACGCACGACAATACACTAATCACACAGTTTCTAATACAAATTAATAAGAAATAATACGTATCTTTAATACATATGGTTCGTTGATCTTGACTGTAGACCGATGTTCCAGATGTGTTGTTTACTCCACTTCCTTTCCGATGGCTTGACGATAAAATGACAGCACAGCACAACACACGTGAAGTACAAACAGGTCTTCTGATAAGTTTTAACGGGCCAGTACACCCCCGTCAAATACGTTGAAAAAAGCAGGCTACTTCATGCAGATTCCGATGCGATGACTTGACCGAGTACACACATAAGCAAAGTTGTCCTTGCACACACCGTACCGATGTCTGTCAGTAAACAGGACCCGCTGAGCCTTGTAAATTGGGTCACAACATGACCGTTGTACGCTGATTGGCAGAAAGTTCACGCACTTCGTGTTTACTTTTCTGGCTTGACTCAGGACCGTAATGTCCAGCTGTATGAAGAATTTACCGTATGTCTTTTATTACTCAATTACCTTGACTCCAAAATAGAAATCAGATGTATGGGTGTTGATATCTGTTGTGAGCATATTATGTCAATTGACTTCGCGCCAACAAATCTTTTAGATGAATTTCATTAGTGTCCAAACATTTAATTTACCGTCCAAAGAATTTCTGAAGTTTTACAGTACTTCAAGATTCCGGGGCGGGTTGATTGATTCTCCGCAATAGTCATGGGTTAAGAAAATTGAGCCCCCTAAATCACTGGAAACCACCACTGATAAGAAGTCGATCTCTATGTGCCACCAAAGGTTAACTATGATGAATGTTACCTCTGTAATGTTATAATGGACTGACACTCAAGACAGTACATACGCGAATGAAATAACTTGACAGAAGTCTGGGTCACAGTTCCATACATATAATCTCAACAGCATAGTCCTGGACATCAGCAACAATAGTACAAATACTTGCATGGTTAGAATATGTAATACAGTCATCCTTACGTACTGGTAACAACTGCATTCAATGTAAGTGCGGCATTCCCCCCTCGCACATAAATCTCTATCTCTGATCTATATTCAATGTAAGTGCGGCACTCACTCCTCGCACATAAATCTCTATATGGTCTGTATACAATGTAAGTGCGGCATCCACACCTCGCACATATATCTCTGTGGTCCTACTTTCAATGTAAGTGCGGAATTCACTCCTCGCACATATATCTCTATCCAAGTTCCTCCAGAACTTAACAGCGCGGGAAAACCACAACGCGCTTACGTAGACCTCCTATTGGCGCGGGAAAGCACACAACGCGCATTCAAATAATAGCATATAATAGTCCTACCATAGACCTCCTACTGACACGGGAAAACGACGTGTCTTTTAATCCAAAGTGCGGCATTCACTCCTCGCACATAATTCTATACCTCTGGTCTAATCACCAGGCATCTAAGTTCCTCTTGAACTTTACAGCGCGGGAAACCCACAACGCGCTCATAAATAATATTATATAAAAAGGCCTTGTAAATACACCTTATGCGGTACATCATCGCGTCACATTCAATATATTATAATCAAAATCACATACACTATTCACATACTCTAGAAAACACTGACCGTCTCCCACGACGGATGGCCACAGACTCCCCTTTAACAACTCAGTATTCTTCTCTGACACGTATGCCAACTTCATTCACTTCGCACGCTTTTCTCATGTCCCGTAAACCTCAATTCACACATGAACGCCTCTGAGTATTCTTCAACCATACTCTACGTCTCTACGTGCTTCCAACAGTGAACTTTTAAATATCACTTTCCAAGCTTGCATACTTTAATAAAAATACACTCCAAACAGAGTTACTCCTTTCTCTACCCACACACACATATATACACGTCATGTATCTCTTGACCTTAACCTAATTACTAACAAACTTCAGGACCGTACACAAAAATCCTTAACACCTAACTCTAGCGTAGAATATGACCTAACACCTACCCTCTGTCCTGTACTTACTGTTCTTAGTCTGATATCATTTACTAGACACAGTATTAAGGTCTTTGTCTTGTGTAATCTGACCAATACTGTATAATAGGGGAACAACAGAAGTGATTGCATCATTAATAGGCTGGATTGCCCTAGGTAAATTTCCGGTGTTATGTGTTGCTGGTCACGCTAATAACCCATCATCGAAGCACTGTTTTTGTGGTGCTTAGATGGCAGGGAGGATAGTGTGATTCGCTTCCGTAGCTAGGCGGGGGTGCCGCACAGAAGGTCCTGGGTTCGATTCCCCAGTAAGCCACTCAAGTCTGTTGTTTTTCTGTTGTCTAGTTTTCTACTTCTTTATTTCTCACGAGTGCCTGAAAACATACCTTTATGTGTGTGCAATATTTACACACAATTAAAGGCTCTTTCCATCTGGTTTCAAAATGGAAGAGGGGGTGTGGTATACTGTTTTGATCCCTGAAGCATTGGCCAGTCAACTCAGAAGTTGCCTATTTCCAGGATGCACCACAAAAAGGTGCTTCAGGGTCTTGGTTAGAAATCTAACCCAAGAATTTACTCAAGAGCAGTGTGAATTCCTTTGCATCTCATGCTCCCATGGTATCAGTGGGGCATGCAAGCTGTTCAATCACTTTAAGATGCAGCACATGGGACAGATAAAGGTCAAGGTAGTCTCATAGCAGATACTGCTATAGAGGAGTGAAGTGTTAGAGATTTGCTATTCTAGGTCTAGCATCGAGAGGTGGGGTAACCCGTTCCCTTCCTTGCTGCCTTTTCCTTACCTAACTTAAAAGCGAAGTCAGGTACGCATTTACAGCTGGGTAGACTGATGCGTGATGATATCGTGAATCGAACCTAGTGCTCTAACCACTCACGGGACAGATAAGGACCAATAATGTACCATAATCACTACTTTCAATGTCATCATTATTAATTACCCCAGCTTGCTGCTTGAGCTCCATCTTTGGTGATGTTCCACTGAAAAACAGCATTGATTTTGGCAGCCAGATCTGGGTTGGACTTAACCTTACTGGCCATTTGATGAAAGACCGCAGTGCTCTTCAAGTCATTTGTCTACAAGGCAAGTAAATAAAACAGATAATCCTGCAAGTTGTCTACAACAAGATATCAATTAATACAAAAAGTAGTATTCATCATTCACAAAATTCTGTACCAATACCCAACACGTGTAAGTGGTCACTATTTAAAACAGAATGTAATTATCTGCTGTAGTTTAAGGGTTTCCACTAATCTAATTAGACAACACCACAATATGCATCTTGACTAGTACACATACCATGAAAGTTTGGACTTTACTAAACTTATTTTTTTCATAACTCTAATACTATTAAGACAATTTATAAAGCACTTCAAATTATTTTTTCCCATAAACCTACTGCTATTATTATATTTCTTGACACATCTTACATATATTTTCCATGATCCTAACACTATGACTATCTGGACACATTTTAAATATATTTTTTAATGAAACTCATACTGTCACAACATTTTTGGGCATATTTTAACATACTTTTCCTAAGATACTGTAAGCATTACAGAATTCTTACGTAAATTTTGAACATATTTTCCATGCAAAGAAAATAGACTGACTTGTTTCAAACCAAGTAAATGAAACCAAAAATTGCTGAGATTAAATGGTATATCAGAGTTTAATTTTCATGTTATAGCATTCCTTTATTCCCTTGTTCGTTTTATACTCCTTGTTATCAATAGTTTCCTTCACAAGCAATTTTAAACTAATGGTGCCACTTACACTTTGGAATACACCCTATGACTGGAAACAAGCAACAAATGTAACACAGGTTTTTAATGGTCTAATCAACTCAAGATCAGAAGAAAAATTTTTACACCCCCAAAAAACACCATAAAAACAAACACTTTTGCGTACCCTTGGGACAGCTTTACTGACTGAATTGTCAGTCAAGTCAACATATGCACCTGAGATACACACATTACCATTCTCCAAAACCTGCATGGGAAGATTGGAAAATTAAAGAAAATCAAAGACTATTTAGAATGCTCATTAGTAAATGACCAAAAAGAACTGTGCAAGTGATACAAATTCTCCCCAGTTGATTAAGAAAAAAACAATCTATGCATGTTATAAAAATGTCCTGCCAAAAAAAAAAAAACAACAACAAACAAACAATATGTGTGTATTACAACAAAAAATCTCTCTAATAAAGGAAATTATTGAGACTTTTTCAAACAATAAAAAAAATTATTCCTAAAAAGTTATAAGCTGATGGAAAACAGTCTGAGACAGTTTGGCTGTACTGAAGTAACTGAAGATAAAAGAAACAAATAAAGCATTTACAAACAAAAATAATGGTTCCAGTTCAAGAGGGCAATCAAGTCAATAGATAGCACAAGGCTGGTCCTACGAGACTTGGGAAGATAGAACTGGGCAAAGAAAGTTACAGAGAGGAATGAAGAAACATTGTGTTTGTAATTAACAACCTCTATAGAACTGAACACTAGAGAAAAAGACACTGATTATAAAGACAGCAAATCTAGTTTCAACACAAGCTGAAGTCTGCAAATAACCATTCGCTCTTTCTACGTGACAAACTTTGAAAGACCTTGCTTCTGATACCGATATCCCAATTTCTCATGAATGCTGAAACTTTCTGGAATGAGATATAATAAAATCTTAACAATGACTAGATGAGTGTGATAAACATCCATTTAACCACATAAACAATATGTTAAAGTACCTTTGTTTGAAAGTGAATTCTCTTGCCTTCCTTCCACATTTCAGTCTGAAGAGTCTGGCCTGGCAAAACTGGTTTGGAAAACCTGACCTAGATGTATGAATCAAGTCAGAGGACATCAGAATGTCACTCACTAGTTATTAGTCACTCTAGACTTCCAAATTTAAAAAAATATAATAATTCTCCTGTTTGTCATAAAATTTAATTGTGATATATACCCCATTTCATTTAATAAAGTGGCTACAATACAAAAAGTGGTGTACGATTTTGATATCCTAATGCTCCAAGAAACAAACTTAAAAGAGCAATCCAGCATTAATTCCCCTGGCTACAAATGCTACACAAATCCAAGTGGGGCAGGTAGATGAGGGCAAGCTATATATGTGAAAAATGAGTTCTCTCAGAAGTGGTTGGATACCAGTGCCCATGACAATGACAACGTGGAATTACAAGGAATTGAACTGAATATAGATGGTCAGAAACGGCAAATCTTCAATTTATCACCTTCCAGAAGATAATAACTGGGCTTTCCTAGTGGCATTGTCGGGAGGAACCTATCAAAAGGTGTTAAGTGCTGGTGATTTTAATGCTAGATGTAAGGAGTGGGGAAATGTAACTGACATTTGACATTGAGCTGGGCCCTCCTCAATACAAACCTTGCTATCTTAAATGATGGCCATCCGACAAGACTGGAGACTTAAACCAGGGGACACAGATGGTGTTATAGATCTGGCTTTTATGTCTAGTGTTGCTGCCACCTTGGCATGTTAGTTGGGGGTTTGAATGTCCAATGGGACCCAAAGATGCAGCAATAGAGAATGCAGTCAGCGACCCATAGCTTGACTGCTTGCGTCAGGGTCAGCGAACCAGAGCTGACCAAGACCCTACTCCACCTCCAAGTGGTGGTCCTGGAAACAGGCTGCATCACTGCAGTCTGGCTGAGAGAGTAGGGATCGAAGTGGGAAGGCAAACCTGGTCCCAAAAAATGCTGTGCTGAAGTCGGATGTGTCGGCCGAAAGGTGCAGATATCGCAGCGTTGCTGTAAACAGACACAATGCAACCAACGTCCTTTTCAGGGCGAACGAGGAAGAAGAATGTCCAATAAAACTAATGAATCTCTGATTTCTAAAAACAGATTTTAAAATTCTGGCCATTTCACAATTTATTTTTCTGTATGAAATAATATGTGCTTGGATAATAATAATCCTTTCTTCCTTTTTCTCAGTGCTTTGACAAGGTGTCACCCCACAGCGTATGGTCTTTGCTGTTTTCTATCAGAGCTATCCATAGTATTTTTAGCATTCTTCTATAAAATCACCCCTACGGCCTCCAACATCTTGACTATTTGTTCACTGTCCACACTTCACTTCCGTACGACTGCTAGCTCTTAACCCACTATAGCAGTTACAAAAACTGTTAAGTAAAAAACAGACTGTGAATGTGGAATGCATTAAGAAAATGAACACTGTGAATATGAACTATGGCTGACCATGAAATGTACTGGCCATAAAATATAATGTAAACAGCAGACATTAATAAAAATAATAATAGTAGTAGTATGATAGGAAACTCTATACAGAGCGATACAACAGGAGGCAATCCAATCATCAGAAGTCCCCCCGTCGAACAAGTGTTTCGGCCCTTTATTGTCCTTTACACTCATGATGTAAAAGTCAATATTAATAATAATGATGCTGTTATTGAATTTTAAAAAACAAAAAACTGAAATTATTGCGTGAAAAACTGAGATGTCAGAAACATACTGAACAACACCAACCTTCACAGATTTAAATCTGTTCATGTCATTATCTGCAAATTTGGCCATTACATGCCTTACAGCATAGCCAAAGCTACACAGGCCATGTAATATGGGAGATTTGAAGCCTAGAGAAAAGACAACAAGAAACATTGGTGTTATGTCTGGTGCAAAGGTTAAATAAATAAATGGTGCAATATGTGTGAGATTAGCTATGAAGACACTGAAAAGAAACAAAACAACCACATGATGTCTACTGTGAAACTGTAGGAAAGGAATTCAATTCTTGTGAAATATCTGGGAAAGGAATTAAACAGTTGTGTGATGTATACTGTTAAATTGTCTGAAAAGGCTTAAACATCTGTATGACATCTGCTGTTGTTCTTTAACTAGGTTTGCTGAGCATCTCACTCTTATGCAGTCAATACCACACTGAAGACTTCTTGGTATTATCTACACTGTAGATCTAGGCTTTTCCTGTGGCTTTTCTGCCATTCCAAAACATGTTGAGTTGAAGTCATGAGCTCCAGTTTCTCCAACTTGGCTTGCATTTAAAGGATCATTACATCTGGTCTCAAGCTAGGAGGAAGAAGCATGTGGCATACTGTGCATTCCCCGCCATCCAAGGGAGCTCTCCAACTATGCAGAGCTAAAATACTGTGCTCTGGTTCTGGGCTCTCCCAAGGAATTGTCACATCCTGCACATAGCCACTTCTCAGGTTCCCCCGCCTATCACTGGGTCCTAGTGAGATCCTTCTGTATGCAGTCAACCAAGTCAAAGCCAAAAGGTTACGTCTGGGGCTCAAGTAACTCCTCCAAGCTTAGTGTGCAATGCTGGGTTCTCTGGAAGTGTGTGTATAACTTCAAGAGTCAATGAGAATGTAATTAGCCTCACAGACAGAGGTTCACTTACACATATGTATATTACAGCATTGTGCATAGCTGGTGGTCATATAAGGATGACTCCAGATATGCCTCCATGTATGACGTGTGCTGTGAAATCTAAGGAAAGAAGGGATTGAATGACAATGTGATGTCTGCTGTGTTGTATATAAAAAAAAAAAGAATTAATATGTACACTAAAAAAAGAAATTAAAATTGATGTGGAAGAACAAGGAATCCCTGCTGGGTTTTCTCACTTCCGAAGGGTGACGAAGAGGGTAAATTCTCCTAACTCGACAGGTCTGGAAAAGATTGTAAGGAGATATTTGGTCTCTCGCTACCGTCGTCCCCTTCTCAGTTATCTATTATTATTATTCTTTAATTTATCTTATATTTTACGAGCCCCCCCCTCCCTTATAAAGGAAGATAAACATAGACAATATTCAACATCTAATGGAAGGAACAAAGCGTGGGGTACAGTATATACACCCAATTGGTTTATTGCAATAAAATGAATAGATGGTGAATGATAGTATTGTCGATGGAATTAGTGTCTGCTGTATGATTAGTCTCACAATGAAAAGAAATTTTATCATGATGACTAAACTAGGCATTGATGTTGTAGTTCCTCGTGGAAATGCTGAAACAGTTTGAATGGTTCGGACTCTGTGCTCGACAATTCTATGAGATTGGACTGTCTGCAAGGCTCCACCAAGACTTCATGGACGCTAACCCGCAATTTTAGACACGTGGCTCAGTGCTTTTAATGCGAGAATTCGCCGATCTGGCTTAGACCTAGCTTTCTTGAGGGTTCCTGGGCAAGTGAAGAATATCCGTGTTGGCGCACTTTTAGTGGGGACATTTTCCGCTTGCATAGCGGGCATCATTTGACCGTAGCCTCGTTTAGACGCTCCAATCAATAATGTTAAAAGTCACGTGATGTTTTCCTAAGTGGCCTAAACTGGTTCTCCCAAGTTCAAGCAGTTCTAAATTAAAACGGATTTCTAAGGTTCATTGTTTGACGTCATCTGAGGAGATTTTCCGCAAGTGACATTCTGAGGCTCTCGCATGTTTTCCCACTCAGAATTAAAAACATGAATTATAAAGAACAGTATAATACCTGCTTTGAAGTTAATGAAAAGAAATTTTAATGGTAATGGAGCAGTATCTCAAATGCTGAAACAGTTTAACTTGGTTACAATATATGTCTTCAAGTTCATATTGCATTTTAGTATACAGTAAGTTCTCTGTTTACATGGAGACACATTCCTGAGGCTCTCGCATGTTTTCCCACTCAGAAACATGTAGAACAGGGTCTGACTATTGCAAATGTTTACATGAAGATACATTCCTGAGGCTCTTGCGTGTTTTCCCACTCAGAAACATGTAGAACAGGGTCTGACTATTGCAAATGTTTACATGAAGATACATTCCTGAGGCTCTTGTGTGTTTTCCCACTCAGAAACATGAAGAACAGGGTCTGGCTATTGCAAAGTTACTACAATGAGCTTTGTCTCGACTCACAAAGAATTTTCCCAAAATCTGATGCTGTAATCTTACATCTGATGTAGTAACCCTAAATCTGATGCAGTAATCCTGCAACTAATGTAGTAACCCTGAATCTAATGTAGTAACCCTAAATATAATGTAGTATCAATAAACCTAATGAAATAATCCTAAATCTCATGTATTTATCTTAAATATGATGTAGTAATCTGAATCTACAAGAAGGGACCCAAAGACGCAGCAATAGAGACCGCAGTCAGCGACTCATAGCTTGACTGCCTGCGTCAGGACCAGCGAATCAGAGCTGGTCAAGACCGCACTCCCCCTCCACGTGGTGGTACTGGAAACAGTCTGCAGCAGTGCAGTCTGACTGAGCGAGTGTGGATCGTAATGGGAAGGCAAACCCGGTCCTAAAAAATGCCGTGCAGAAGTCGGATGTGTCGACCGAAAGGTGCAGATATCACAGCTTAGGCGTAAACAGACACAACGCAACCACCGTCCTTTTCAGGACGAACGAGGAAGAAGAATCTACAAGAAAAGTCTAAGTATGGCAACAAAAACATATGAAAGCTGGGTTTAAAATCTAACAAATAGTGTACTATTAGCCTCGCTCTTCCTACGGTAGTTTCTCCACTTGTTGCACAGATACTTGTGATATTTACTGAGCTAGCAGATTCTTCCTTACCTCCCATGGTAGCAAAACTTGGATCAATGTGCAGTGGGTTTCTGTCTCCACTCAGCCTATATAACGCAGCCTGAAGATAATCCAAGAACATTTTTATCAAGCTATATGAAAACTGATAAAAACAGAGCTGCTAACAAATCTTCTGCAAAACATTTTTAATGAATAATCATCACAACCCCTTATTAAGATATAAAATAAGATACAGCTAAAATGTACTGTTGTAAATTTGATATAGGCAGGTTTATACTGTTTTTACTTCTATGCAAAACTTACATTCTTATCATTTTTACTAACTGATAATCAACCCTATATATAACTTAAGACTATTATGTAAGTTTTAAAAGTAGCTCTCTGTGTGTGTGTGTGTGTGTGTATATATATATATATATATATATATATATATATATATATATATATATACACACACACACACACATATATATTATGACTGCCATATATTACTGGTAAGAGTCAAGTCAAGTCAGGTGCTATGCACTAAAGCGTAGCTATCATGTCTCATACCTGTCAACCTCCTGAGACAAAAATCTGTACGCTGGATTAAAAAAATCCTTACAAACACCCAAAAATCCTTACGTAAAAAATACATTAATAAATTATACACAGTACAGTTTTAAAACGTGAAATGACATATACAAATCTATTAGCATTTGAATTAGTGTGGTATAAAACATGCTAAAAGTCTCATGCTGTTCTTTACATATAAAAAAACTTAGTGATCGTGAGGTACTATTCTTTCGATGCACAGTGTTTTGTATTATAATCAACAAACACATGCACTTTTAGCACTTTGCAGAATTGCATTTGTGGGCTTAAAGTCTGCACAGCATGTATCAATGTTAATCTTACACTGTAGAAAAGAAGTGAGTGTGTCTGCACTCATGGACCTCCTGCAGTCTGTTTGGACTTTTTTATTGAAAAATAAAGCAGCGAAGTTTATGCAAACAAACTTTTTTTCTAGTTATGTAGGGCCGACACAGAATATTATGACATTAATTTATTGGAAATATTTAAATGATCAAAATAAAACTGGAAAGATTAAGAGAACGGAAAAAAAAAAAAAAACATACAACAAAGCAAAGCAAACAGCTAACAGCAAAAAAAACAAAAAATAAAAAATTTAACAAATTATGAACAGAATATCAAATCTAGGAAGAAAAACGTAGCACCAAAAATTTACAACATTATTTAAGAGTTGGTAATAGATTGCCACTTTATTAAAAAATAAAGCAGCGAATCTCGACCACTGAAATAAAGTAGGTAGGCCTACTCAATGCAATTAAACTTTATTTTTCTACTTTTGTAGGGCCTACACAAAATTTTATGATATTAATTTATTGGAAATATTGAAATGGTCAAAATATAACTGGAAAGATTAAGAGAACGACAAAAATAAAATATAACGAAGCAAAGCAAAGCAACAGCAAAAAATAAAAAAAAATTAACTAAATTGTGAACAGAATATTAATCTAGGAAGAAAAAATGTACTACCAAAAATTTACAAAATTATTATTTAAAAATTGATAGCCTAGACCAGTGATAATAGATCGCCGCTCTATGAAAAATAAAGCAGTGAATCTCGATCGCCGGAATAAAGTAGGCCTACTCAACGCAAGCAAACTTTTTTTTTTTTTTTTAGTTATGAAGGGCCTACACAGAATATTATGACATTAATTTATCGGAAATATACTGAAGGGCAAGATATAACTGGAAAGATTAAGACAGCGATTAAATTGCAACAAAGCAAAACAACAGCAATATTTAACCAAGTTATAGGTACTTAGCTTTTTTAAAACAAATTGGCGTCGAAGTGTCTTGGCAAGCGTGGCTGATAACAGGTAACTTTAAAAATACGTCATGTCATGCTGAAAGCCGAAAGTGTTTGAGGCCGAATTCAAAGTTTGTTGCCGAATTGTTGGGTATAAAAGGATTTGATTGGTTGCTGCGAGAGACTTCAGTTTAAAAACAGACGCCGAGATTCCCGGAATAAAAAAATTGGTTTAATAAAAAACCTAGCCTAGAAAATATTTTCTAATTTAAAATTAAAAAAAACTTTGGTTGGAAAATATTTTTAGAATTTAAAAAAAAAAAAAATTCCGAGTAAAAAAAATTTTTTTTGGGAGGCAGGAAAAATCTGTACAACGAGTCTGTACGGCCGTACACTGCTAAAAGTATCAAAAATACGTACATTGTATGAAAAATTCGTACAGGTTGACAGGTATGATGTCTCCATGGATCTTGAGTTTTAATGCTCTTTATCAGTTCTGTTATCAGTTCCTATGCCACAGTGTAAAGCCATCCTTTATCTTTTCCCTTTATCTTCCTCTCTTTCTCTTTATTTTTTGTGTGATCACAATGTTTACACAGTGCTCTTCCTACGTCCAAGGAGGCTAATTCTTCTTACATATGTCATATATTTCTTTGTTCATTAGCTCTTTTCAAGCATTCTTATAGATACTATAGCTGCCCACAGGATATTTAACCTTCTTCTGAGAAACTACATCTCTGTTGCTTACAATGATTACTGAATTTTTTGCTCATTGTCCAGGACTTACTTCTGTACAATAATACTGGTTCAAGGTCATGCTTCAGATCTTTTATTCATGTGTTTGTTTAATGATGATGATTAATTGTACAGGATGTTCCTCAACTTAGGGAAAATTGTTTTTGCTTGCTTGTTTTATTCTGTTCTTAATCTCAGTGATGCAGGTTCCATCCAGTATGCTTTTTTTAAATATTTTTTTAATTTTTGTATTTATCATTATTCTGCATTCAGTTGCTTGGAGAAAACCACTGTTATTCTTTCTTAGCTGTTCAGGCTGAGTTCTTTTTTCTACACTTTTGTCTATAACTACATCCAACACTTTCTGTAAGTCTTTTTCATTCGCCATTAATACTGCGTCTTCAGCATTGCACAAGTTATTTATATTTTTTCGAAATATTTAGCACTGCAACAGCACACAACAATAACAACTCTTCAACATAAGTGCAGAAAGAAACAGAAATGACATTTTACAAAGACATTTTTAAACCTGTGTTAAAAACATTGCCTGGTTGAAAATAACAAACACGGGGGAAAAAAAAATGGTATAGTGGCACATACATAATTGACAAAGACTGCATAAGGTGGTAATAACAATCAAAGTCAGTTTAAAAAAAAAAACAAAAAAAAAAACCAGTATTCACAAGTACTACTGATGAAATTACTTAATAAACTTTAGTGCTGATCAAATCTGAAGTAGTGTTAGCATAAGATTTTTTTTTTTTTTCGTATGCCCGCTATTACTCAAGGCGAAATCTCAGGTTAGTATGTCTAACCAGAGACTGATTTTACGTGAGTATCCCTTTTTTCTTGCACAGAGACAGGTGTCCCTCGCCATTCAAGCAGACGCTCGCCGATTTCGGAGGTACCCATTAGAGCTGGGTCGGCTCAAGAGCCGTCTGTCCCTGGTCGACGACACTCCTTCAAATGCTCTCGCCAGGGCTCGAGTCAATCCAGTCCAAATCCCGGTTGACGAAAAATCTTCAAATGTCCTCGCCCGGGTTTGATCCTGGGTCACCCGGTCGCCAGCGCAGTGTGGTAACCACTGCGCTAGCACGGCTCCCTTAGCATAAGATAAAACTTGCAAATAATGATAAACATTTATAGACAGACAAACAAGACTGCTTCTGTTACCTGGTCAACTGATGTCTTTTCTTGTACCACAGCATCAGGAGCACGAGAAGGAGCATCCACAAGAGGTATTGCTTCACTGGAAGTCTTGGGACCACCGAAGTTTCCAGCTCCCACAACAAAAGTTGTGAACTGATTGAATGCGACCTTCTCATTTTTCTCATTGAATGTTTCCACTGTCAACAAGTGACAAACATTGTGGAACAAATTTATTTAATTTTTCAAAAACAATTTAAAAAAAAAAAAAATATTTAATTGAAACATTAGAAAAAAATTTGTTTCATGACCTTCTAAGCACATGGCACCATACCATACACAGACTTGTTCAATTATTCAATATTATTAAGCTTCACTTTCCAGTGGAGTACAGGAGGCTGTCAAGACATTGCCATCTTTCTTTTGATCTTTCCATGACTTCTTTATCTCTTTCAAAGTCTGTCTCTAATAACCTTATCCATTTGTTGTTGGGTCTCCCTCCATTTCTCTTTCTCTCAGGATTCACGAACAAGGACTGTCTTGTAAGGCTATCAAATAATTCTTCATCTCTTGTTCCACTGGTATTTGTCTAGTTCTCTCCATCATTTCTACAGCAGTAATTTAGTCGTACCAATTTCATCTTTTTTACTCTGTCCAAGCACTCTATTTATGAAAGTCTATAACTTCTTGGCCGCCGCTTTCGTTGTTCTCCACATTTCTGAGGCATACAGTCAGCGTGATGCTGACCACATCATCCCTAGTGTGCCGATGGTCAAGAAAATAGGGGCCTAACACCGTATTCCCAATATGCCTCAATTGGCGTATAACGGGATCCTTTACCATACAGTAGGACTACCTTATAACATTTCAGCTCAAGATACTTATTTTTGTGTTGAACTTGATTTTTTTTTTAAATTTCTAAATATCTTACTATGCAAATACAGCTCTTCCTGCCTTTTGTATTTTTATTTTGATATCGCACTGTCTGTTCGTTCAACTCTGTCTGCATTGCTGCCAAGATATCTGTATGATTCCGCATCTTGTGGGGATGTTTCTCCAAGAGCCATCTAACTATCATTTGCCACACTTATTTTTTCATAATCTTTGTGCAAAAAGTAGTACCATACGTTATTATCTTACAATATGGTACAATTACAGTGCACTAAAAGGGAAAGTGCTCTAACCCCTTAGCCGATTGGGCGCTCTTTTAATGCGGCACAGTTATAAATAAGCACAATGAAACTCAGCTGTTACTAAACCATAGTCATTTCTGTCATGAGATGACCCACATGGAACAGAATGCTGATTTATCATAAACCATCCACTTTTTTCAACACATATTTTACCACCATTATTACGTTTTTAAATCTTAATTCCTTTACTGTATAAGAAGTATCAAATTTGTGGGTTATACACAAGTACTTTATAATTGTCACCCACGTGATATATAATTCTGTAAGAATTTTATGAAAGTATACAATTTCTAAATAAGTACTGGTGTTTTCATTCCAAATCACAGCTTTAGCAAATTTAGTACAGTAGAACTCCATTTATCCGAACCCCATGGGACCGAGCATCGTTCAGATAATCAAATGTTCGGATAATTGGATTACATAATGTATCGAGTACATGTACACATATTTCTAAAAATAATTAACCATCACAAAGAAAATACTCTATAAAACATATTTACTTGTATTGTAATAATAATACCCACACTGTATTAGATCACTGTATCACCAAAATCTTTCATTACACTGCAGTGCATGTACTACTTGTATTAATTTTTTTTTTTAAGAAAGAGAAATGTTATCAAAATAACATTACAAACGATTCAAAACCAGGCGCAACTAACGTATACATGTACTTGCACAGATGTAGCCCACTATTTAAAATAATGAGGAATCCTCTTTTGCACCAAACTGGATAGTCTCCTTTTGGCTGCTAAGTCCTGCATTGTCTTCAACAGCAGAAGCTGTGTAGGACAGCTGTCATCTTCTTGCTCGTACCAAGCCATCGCTGTTTCTAGTGCTATAAAGGCCTCTTCAGGATTTGGTCGACGTTTTGGGTTTTCTTCATAATCTACAAGTACATCATGTACATCTGAGGAGTCTTCATCATCGGTCACTACATGTATTTGGTTTTCTTCTTGCACAAAAGACAAAATTTCTTCGTCATTCAAAAACTGAAAACCAGAATCATTATCAACTTCTAGTCACATGTGTGCATCATCTTTGTCACAGTCCGAAAATCCGGGCATTGCTTGAAACAGTTCCACAACTTCATTTCTTCCATCATCATTTGTGTCCGCTGCAGTAGTTGCATTTCCTCCTTTTTTCCCAAGCAATCTATTCCAAGCCTTGTTGAGATTATCTTGTGACAGGGTGGTCCAAGCATCAGTTAACATATAGCAGCAGTCTTTGAGATTAAGCTTTTTGGAAAACGCCACCACACTTTCTTCATCTTCAGCCAACAATAAATGACGCAGGACTTCCTTCTTGTACATCTTTTTAAGCTTTGCTATAACACCCTGATCCATTGGTTGAATCAGTGCTGTTACATTGGGAGGCAGAAAAATTACTTTAAAATTTGCATCAACTGCATTCAATGTATCCGTCTCTGGATGAGATGGTGCATTGTCCAGTAGAAGAATTACTTTTCCAGTTTT
Organism: Oreohelix idahoensis; assembly: GCA_024509875.1. Classification (NCBI taxonomy): domain Eukaryota; kingdom Metazoa; phylum Mollusca; class Gastropoda; order Stylommatophora; family Oreohelicidae; genus Oreohelix; species Oreohelix idahoensis. The sequence continues at coordinate 49,531 of JAMPIV010007980.1, forward strand.
CTTTTCTTGTTCTCTCAACCTCTTCACATTTGGGAGGAACTGATTTGTATACCAATCAAGAAATATTTCACTATTTATCCAAGCACTCTTCTGTGCTTTGTAGCACAATGGGAGACATGTCACATTCTTTAAACGACGTGGTTTTTTGGCTTTGCCGATCATTAGCACCAATAAACGATGACTTCCACTGGCATTCGCGGCTACCAAAATTGTTACTCTCTCTTTGCACTTTTTAAACCCAGGGGCAGCTGCTTCGCTCTGAGATGCAAGTGATTTTTGAGGCAATGATTTCCAGTATAAGCCAGTCTCATCGGCATTATACACATCATCGAGTGAATAACCTTCTTCTTCCAAAAAAGCCAAGAATGTTTCTTTAAAATTTTCAGTGGCAGTTGCATCGCTAGGTAAAAATTCCTCTTGAATCTCCAATTCTCGTATGCCATGACGAGATTTAAAGTTTCTTAACCATCCCTGGCTAGCCTTAAAGTCAGGAGGACCGTCAAGTTGATTGTTGAACTGAAGTGCCTTTTCACACAATAGAGAGCCAGAGATAGGTTACCCTTTGCTTCTTCTTTGCACAAACCATATATACAAAGCCTCTTCCAATTTCAAATCTTTCGCATTCCTCATGGTTTTACGTTTCTTCGACCCATTTTAACTATCCAATTTCGATGCAAAACTCATAATTTTATCCTTGTTACTTTTGATGTCAGAGACGGTAGCTTTCCCAACATTGAAAATCCTCGCAAGTGAAGACACAGTTTCACCTTTTCCTAGTCTCTTGACAATTTCTGTTTTCGTTTCAATTGACAAAACATTGCAGTTCCTTTTATATGCTTTAGGCCTACTGGAAGATGCCATATCGCACAGAGAAATACTTGCACACCAAAATTATTCTGCTGTAGTAGCAGACACAATTATTTTAAGTTGAACTGTCTGTTTAGCCTGTGTTCTGCCTAGAACGCACACATACACTGGATTGGTAAACCAGATATTAACTGACTTTATGATCTAACTGACTTCCTGTACGTAAGCGACTGACCATTAGCCCATTCCATCCTCTACAAATTGTTCGCACACATTTGAAGCTTGTCGCGTCAAAAGATTCAGAAATGTAGTCTAACGTGACTGGTGGCGCCTGATTTTTTTGTCTGGAAAAAGTGTCTGGATAATTGGATGTTCGGATAATTGGGGTTCGGATAAATGGAGTTCTACTTATGATGTCTGTTACATGAATGACTGCAAAAAGGTAATACAAACATGACCCACCATTTTCGACATATTACATAAACAGTTGACCTTAACAGAGTCAGAATGAATTTATTACCGTTATAAAGAATAACTGCTCCAGATTTTTTGTCCATGACATCAGCAATGTATGATTTTGACGTCAGATTGCCACTGGGAGGGAGAGGCTTGAATAACTCCAGGTACTGTTCCCCATGTAAAATCTGAGACATCAATTAGATAGAGTGACAGTTATTGGTGGAATGACTAAACAGAGGTATAAACTTTCTTTTATTTTATTTACAAAAAACTTAAATATTCTGAAAATCAAAAGTTTCTTGGGGCAACTTTGGGCTACTTCTGGGAAGTTTTAGAACACATTTTGGCAGATTTTCTAACATTTTTGGTAACTCTGGGCCTATTTTTCAAACATAATTTAGGTGACATCTGGAAATGGAAGAAAATCTGGTTTGCAAAAAAAAAAAAAAAATCTGTGCCATCCCCCGACAATTTGGGATAAAAGGGTACAGACCTGTATTTACTTGTCTACTTGTGCAGCTGTACAACACAAGCAATTTTTATCTTTAACAAAAAAAAAAAAATAAAATGTAAAATGAATGAACCTTTTTTTTTTTTTTGCTTATTAATGAGTATAGGCTCATCACTGCAGTCAACTTCTAAGCCTGCACCATGTGCCCCCTGTAATTGTGGTTTCTGCCACAATATGAGGTTATTGTTATGATTAAAATAACTCATAACATGATCGGTCTATATCACATAGGTATCAATTGTTGATACCATGTTTGTTGATGTACCGTATCTACGGGTTACCCGTAAGTACATCACTGACTTTTGGTACAGTTTGAGCAGAAGTCAAACCAGTCTCAACTTGCAGAAAGCCAAGGAGCATTCTAGGCCTTTTTCTGTATGTCATTCGAGGTGGACAGACGCATATTGTTCAGCTCCTAGAATGTGTTATATCTCTACAGAGTATTGAAGTGTTTCAGTATCTAGATCGCTCATATGCTTCAGTGAGTCGATGCTAGATGATATATTATATTTGTGAGAATGGAATTCTGATTATGTCACACGTGAGTAAAGAATTATAAATAAAGTCTGAATGCACATGTGGAGGACATTGTGTCATTAGCAGACAGTACAGCGGCGCTAAAGACTGGCTAGGATATGCCATTGTCTTGCATTTCTACTTGATGAACTTAATGGAGTCTGTTGCGTTATTAAACATTCGTCGTCTAACTGTCCAACCTTGGCCTTCTTCACTGTTGAAGATGAGTTTTATGAAAGAATGTTAAAATATAAAACTGTCACCTGCATCTCTGCATGCCTTATATAATGTCAAGAGGGGACCTTGCCGAAGTACACCTACAAAGGATCCAACACAAAAGAAGGTGGAATCAACTACCCCTTTTTAACTATTACAGTTACCTGCCTCATGCCCAACATAAGTTTATTCACCTCCAGTGTCATGCTTGGTGGAAGCAGTGGTCTTATTGTTTTCTATTTTATCCATGACAAAAGGATTTAAAGAAAATACAACTTTCTTATTTACAGTACAATGGTGGCACAAATAAGTGTCTATTGTAGAAAGAAATAAAGGATGTTTCTCATTTTCAGACATCTTATTCCTTATTCTGGGCTATGACAAAAAAAGAGGTCTTATCATGGCAAAAGGGGTCTCTACAAAAAAATCTTGAGTATAAAGACATAAATAAATTGGCGTGGTGACAGAAAATGAGGTCTTATGACAGGACATGACAATAGTCCAGTGAATTTAAAAAAAAATTTTTAGTGGGACGAATTAAATGATCTAGTGATAGTACAATCTAGCTGTAGGAAAAGATAAGCCTGAAGAAAGATCAGAGGTGTATGATGGTAGGAAGGAAAAGATAAGCCTGAAGAAAAAGATCTGAGGTTTTTGATGGTAGGAAGGAAAAGATAAGCCTGAAGAAAGATCAGAGGTGTATGATGGTAGGAAGGAAATGAGAAGGTAGAGGATGTCATCTGTCTGAGGAAAAAAAAAGGTGCCTAGTGACTGGGATAACGAAGGCCTTGTGTCAGGTTATAAATGGGGCTTTGCAATAAGATAAGGTTATAAAGTTAAAATATTTATAGTCCAGCAAACCTGTCAGCCCTGTCTAGTTCCTGGGGGCCTCTGAGACAAAGAAACAATAGGTCTACTACATCCTCAGGGATGTTGTACAATGTGACTATGAGATTGTGCATGGGCCTGGCAACTTCATCATGTAAAATTAATTGCAACAGAAACCACTGTTGCAAGAGCACGTGACTGCTTTGTGCAGGCTTCCTGCAAGGGAACCAGCTGCAGTGGTGGACCTGTGCTCCGTAAGAAGCACAATGGAAAATGATGGTAACGATGAAACCTCTGATAAATAAAAAATTTCACAGAGACAATACGTCTGCAAGCATTGTGCTTATAAGGTGGAGAAAGAATACAGTAGATACTGTGAGCTATATGCTAACCTTAGTGGGATCGATCTTGAATCCAGGCACACCCTTCAAGGTTGATTCATGAAGACAAGCAAATGCTGGAATGACTCCAAAAGTAGGAAGTACTGTGAAATCCGAGGACATCTCAAACAAGAACTTCAGGTGGTCCTCTTGAACTGTGGAAACTCCCACTAACAAAATACAGTCTAATGTTAGATTTAGTTAGGTGTGAAGCAGAGTTTATGAATTAGGACCTATTTATTAAATCCGTAAGATCATGGGAAACGAAACCAATATCAATAAAAATAATCAAAGAACTATTTAAGCTACTTATAAATTAGGGTTTAAATCTAACAGTAAATAAAATAATGCAATGTTCTGAAAATCAGTGACTAATCACAAAAACTAAGTTTAACAAAGCAATGTTGACTGCTGTGAGCTGCAGCTTAACTCTTACTATCCGGCAAGCCCAGTGAAGTGGCGCGGGTTTAGTACCAATTTTACGGCTCGCCAGTTCAAGTGGCGCGCGATGGTAACGATAGCTAAACTAGCGCGTAAAAACGTGGTTTTAGCTCCCGTATAGTAAGAGTTAAGTAATATCTCACCTCCCAAAGCGTACAGAATGGCATCTCTTTCTGTGTATGCAAATTTCAATGGTGTTCCCTTGAATGTCTTTGCCAAGGCCTATTATGTAAGTGAAAGGAAACCATATGTGAAACAAGGAAAGGCAAAGTTTTATGACAGCTTTTATAACAATGATCAAATGTTAAATAATATGCAGAAAATATTAAAACCAAACAAATACTGTTAAGACACATATTAAAGATAAATAGGAAATGCCTGCTAGAAACGCTTGAAGAAGTTATTGTGACTAAAAATGTTCTACCTGCAACAGCTACAAAAGCAGTTATATTAAAAGCTGAAAGAAAGAACTGCAGATGTTGGGATAATGAAGAACTTTATCTGTAGAAGTTGGGAGAGAGAAGAATTCTATCAGTGATAATTTGCACAATATAGCTCTTTATAAAACTATTAAAAGCTAAGAGAACTACGATTGTACGAAGCTGGGAAGCTGCGATTTCCTTCAACTGCTGTGAGAAAGGCAGACTGCAACACTTATATCATGTGACAGACTTAAGAATGTCAGCTACATTATTTGAAAGGGCAAATAGCACTTTATTTGTGCATGCAAACAGAACTATAAATACAGAACTAATTCACATAAAGTATTATTTACCACCTAGTCTGCATCATTTAATTTTTTTTTTCAAATGTACAATTAAAAAGGACTTACCAGGAGAAAAGCTTACAAGATTGTAATCTGCAGTTTTGTGAGCACCATTAACCCAATAAACAAAAATCTGGAAAAACTTACCACAGGGTCTTTAGAGCTAGATGCTGCCTGGGCCTCTTTTTCTTCACGTTCAAATTTATTTATGAGCTCTATAATAAAACCTGTGGCCTCTGAGAAATTAATAAAATATTTTAAAAGCCAGTCAATGAATCCAATATTACTTCTAATAAACAGATGTTAACTTTGTTAATTAAGTGATAAATCAGTTTATCAAAGTGTCAATCAAATCAAGTGTCATGCCTCGAAGCTTAGATAACCATATCCTTCAATAGGTCTTGATCTTTGATACTCTTCATCAATTCTGTTATTTATTTTCTCCTTTTCTATACCCTAGTGTCAAACTATCCATTATTTTTCTGCCTTCCTCTAATTCTTTTTCCCTCTAACTTTCTCATTGTCATCATCTTTTAAAGTGTACCTCTTCTCAGCACATGTCCAGTGAAGGTTAGTTGCTGTCTTCTTTTTATCTTTGTGATTATGCTTCTTTGTTCTGCATTAGCTCTTCTTAAGCATTCTTCATTAGTCATCTTGGCTGTCCATGACTCATTTTCATACAGTAAAATTGGTTTGATGTAACACTTTAGAACACTTTTTGTGTGTGTTCAATGACAAGGATTTATTGCATAAGACATTTCTCATCATACAGAATGTTGTTGTTGCTTGGCAAATTCTGTTCTTAATCTAAGTGTGAATTTCCCATCTGTTGTTAACAATGTGTCTAAGTATTGGAACTTGTGCGTTCGTTTTTAAAATGCTGTCCATTTATGGTTATTCTGCATTCAGGATAAAGGGGAGGGGGAAAGTCGAGGGTCTTTTGTTTGAGAATAACTACAGTAGCTGTTTTTAAAAATTTCTGTTGTCTAGTTTTCTGCTTCTTTATTTCTCACGAGCACCTGAAACATACCTTTATGTGTATATTTATTTATTTATTAACTGTTTTCTTGCATTCAGGCTGAGTCAAACACTTTTTGTAGGTCTTTTTCATTTTCTGCTGTTAATACTGTACCATCAGCACAGCGTAGGGAAAGGGATCCCGTTACACACCCATTGAGATATATTGGGTATATGGTGTTAGGCCCATATTTTCTTGACCATCGGCACACTTGGGGTGATGTGGTCAGCATCACACTGGCCGCCTTAACCTTCCCAGAGTTGATCTGGTACCCAACTGGGGCTGGGTCGACACAGGAGCTGTTTGCAGCCTAAAACAATCCCACCTCATCTGGGGATCGAACCATAGACCACTGAGCTAGGAAGCCAGTGCACTAACCACTATGTTTCCGCGGTTCCCATCAGCATAGCATAAGTTATATATATTTTAACCTCCAACTCCTTTCCTTGGTTCATCTTTGTCTGGCCTCATGAGGTCTTCACCATACAAAGAGAAACAAAGTTATTTATATTGTAACCTCCAACTACTTTCCCTGGTTCATCTTTGTCTGGCCTCATGAGGTCTTCACCATACAAAGAGAAACGTTCAGGTAAAAGGACACATCCCTGCCCCACTCCTGGTTGTAGAGTGCCCAGTTTCTTTTCCACTTGTATGGCTGTTACTTGCTTCCAATTCACGTTTTAAAAAAAAATAATTATTCTTTGATCCATCCCACCAATATTCAGATTGAATCAATGTTCAGTAATCAAATGTTTAAACATATGGTAACTCAAAATAATGAATTTTGAATAATAAGTCACATAACCTAAATCATCATCACTTATTTCAAATCATCATCACTCCCTTTGGATCCCCAAGGAGTAAAGGCCTTCAACTTTGACCTATCATTCAAAACCTTTCAGCTGCCCAATGAGCTAAGGCTTTTAACCAACATATGCCAAGTCCCTCCTGTCATAAGCTTTTAGGTCAAGGTCTTCCATGTCTTCCTCAACATGTTCATTTCTATCTCCAGTTCTCTTCTCCCCGTGTGTTTTCTGGTCTCCCTCTACCTCTCTCACCCTCCAGATAAATATATCTACAGGTTCCAGCAATGTGTGTGTCCTTTCCATCACCAGCACCTTCTTCTCATCTCTTGTTCCACTGGCACTTGTCTAGTTCTTGCCATCATTTCCACATTGGTGTAACTAAATCATTTTATGTGTCAAAACGTCATCTGGGGATCGAACCATAGACCACTGCGCTAGGAAGCCAGTGCACTAACCACTATGCTACCGCGGCTCCACATTGTTGATGAAGGTGCTCATAAATTTGCTTTTGTTAATACTTTGTCATTTATATGCAAGGTTCCTCCATATTGTGTCCACTTCCATTTCAAAATTGTTTGTATAAAATTAAGCAATCTGTTTATCTTAATAAATTGAAAAATGTTAAAAAATCCACTATTGCATTGATAGTCCAATTATATCTTTATTAGAGTCTCAGCTGACAGTATGAGCTGGGTGACTCATGTCACTGCAGCAACATCAAGAGACTTGATGTTGCTGTAATCTTGAACTAATTTAACACTCCACCTGAATTTGCTCAAAGTAACAGGAAACTGCTCATGTTTCATACCTTGATTAGAACTTGGAGTTGTATAATTGGTAAAATCTGTAATTTTGTCCCAGTTGTCTCTCACTGTGAAGAAACACACAACATTAGGATATAAATAAGCAACACTTATGAAATAAACACTGGGTAAGTGCACTGCCCTTACCTATATATAAACTTGTTAAAGTCTATGACTTTTGCAATAATAACAGGCATTTTATATTAACTTTGTGACAGGAGAGCTCTTGATGTTGTTGGTTAATGTTGATGTTAGCAGCTGTCACAAACATGTGTGTTAAACCCAAGCTGTCACTCACAGAAAGCTTTAAATGTTTCCAAGGAAAATCAAGTACAGATTGGACTGTCAACACAGCTTTGGCATAATTAAGAAATTTGCTTTGTGAATTAGTCTGAAAATTCCAGCTTGCATCAGCCATTCTATTTCACATTCTATTGGGAAAAAGGCACTGCATATGGTTTGTGGAACTTTGGAACTGTGTTTGTTTGCAAGTATAAATGTGCTTGGAATGTGGTGCATTTTCCTAAACCATCTGCAAAGGCATTTGGAAACTTGTTGCAAAGTTCAGTGACATGCAGTAAAGACTGACTTAAACTGGATCAACTGCATTGATAATTTCTGGGGATATTTGGTTGCAGTCAGCAATCATCATCTTTTCTCTTTTTTACTCATTACTGAGTATGGGGCCACCACTGATGCTGGTTCCTCTGCAACAAAGCATTCATGTGCACTAGCATAGCTAGTTTCTTTAGCAAACTGTTTTACACGATGAGGTTGCCATCTACATGCACAATCTCATATTATTAGTTGCATCTTATGATATGCCTGAAGGAGCTGTGTCCCTATTCTTTGTCTACTTAGAGACCCCTGGGAACGAAACAGGGTGGTCATTAATGGTCAGTCGAAAAGAATGAGAACATTGACTAATGAACATGGAACTAACTACACAATGGCATCACATTCATTTTCACACCAGATCACGAAGTCTTTTTATATTTGGACACACCTTAATATAACCAATGGACCTTGTGTCTTGGTTGAACAGGACGTGCCTCACTAAAAATCCTAGTTAAAATAAAAAATCTAGACATGGAACTAGCCACACAATGGTTTTTACTTTAAACACATGCATTATGTAAATCTAGACTAAGAACCATAACTCACACAACATTCATAGCACATAAACTGTTCTGATTATATTACCCAGAACCAGTTACTCTGGAAATAACTGATTTTTGTTTTATTCTCTCTACTCTGACTGCTGAGTTCTAAATGTCTGTCCTGCACTGACTTTTTTTGTTAACTGTGACTGTTTATATTAACTGGCTGCTCTACAGTAACTGCTGCTCTTCTTAATAAATACAAAAATTAATGAAGTCTCTGCCGTATCAAGAAATACACACACCATTTTCAGCTGAAAATTCTTTGTTTTTCTCCCTAAGGACCACTCCTTCAGTTCTCTGCCAGCGCACTGATGACAACGGAAGAAATAAATTCATTAATATTACAGAACTTAAAATGATGATGAAACAAAAGGGTGATAAACTTGCATTTAGAAAGTGAACAGTATTGGAAAGGGTAGTTACAATAAAATGGTAAAACTGCTTGAATAGCCAGTTTAATAAGACTTAAGTGTTTGTAAAAATGTCATTTATCTCTGAATTAAGATAATTGTGGCACAAGATAACAGAAAACAGTTTTACCACCAAATTCATTCAGAAGATATACAGACTGAAAGAAAAATTGCATAAATACTAGCAAAACAGTTCCAAAGATATGACAAAGATATATCACAATTTGTGCTCTAGGAGGAGAGGACCTGACAAGCGTACCTAACAAAGATCTGTAAAAGATTCAACTACAATTTCACTTTTGACCACAAACAATTTAAATAAAGTATATATAAATCATTTTGATACAAAGTAGTTTAACCATAATCATACAAATTAACATTCTGCTACAAAACATAACCACACAAAAGTCCTTCACTACAGGAAGGATTAATCAAACCTATTTATATTATTTCCACAAAGTATTACCTTATTTCTTACACAAACATCAAACTCACATTTTGCCACCCATCCACCTCCAACTTCAAAAAGGCCGCCTGTCTCCTTAGAGCTCTCATGACACAAATAAACAATCACTGGGGCTACATATTCTGGCTTTAGTGCCAGCACAAGTTCTGTAATAAGATTAAAAAACTGTTATGTAAATAATTGTCACATTCATTATCATAATCCTGGTCTTCTGTCAACTGACTATAAAGAATGTATATTGCCATACATGCCACACTTAAAGGTTTACCCATAATCTGTACGGGGTGTTTGCGTTTTCAGATGTGTACGGGCCGTACACGGGTCTGTACGGGTTTTTTCGCCTAATTATTAAATATACATATAAATCTTGTGCCACTACACAATTTGCGTCATGAGATTCGGCGAGATTTTAAGCCAAGTGGATAAAAAAAAAAATAACCAATGAAAATCAAGCTGCCTATTTTTCAATTGCCGCGGGATGTGCGTGGCGTGTTCATTCACAATTTTTCGCTAAAGCTAGCGCGAGGTTACTGATTATTTGAACGATTACGCAGCACTGAAATCTTTTTTGAGTCGAGCCTATTGTTAAGGATTAATTTCCAGTTTAGTATTGGTAAGTAATTCATTTTTAAAAAAATATTACAATAACATTGTTTAGATGAAGTTAGATTTAACTGTCAGATAACTTAGGCCTATGCTTTCTTTTCCCCTAAGGTTTAGCATAATTGATTATTTACGGCTGGTAAAAAAAAAAAAAGGCTGATACCACTACATATTATTTGATTTCACTAAAACTTGTAGAAAGTGCGTAAGAAATGTAAATTTGAAAAATAATACAATAGCCTACAAATTATGGGTAGCCTAATAACGTAATGACGGTCGCCGAATGCTCCGCATGTATTTTCGTACCATTTAGAGTTATAATTAGGGTTACAGCTAGGGTTAACCCTAAATCTAAATGGTACGAAAATACACGCGGAGCATTCGGCGAACGTCATTCCGATATTACCAAATTATGAAACTGAAAAGAAAAAAAAACCACAATAGCGTGGAAAATTTACATCTTAACTCGATCAGAGAAAAGTTTATTTGGAGTTAGCCTACTTCTCTTCTTAGTTTTAATTTCGTTTCTTTAAAAAACAATGTTATTTTGCCTTTGGTGGTCATCATTACGGTCATTCAATGATTTATAATTATTAAATAATTAATTAGCCTACTATCAATGTTTGATTGACACTAAAATTTGTATGGGAAGGTCTATTTAAAACTACCAGTTGGGCTTTAACGGCTATTCCAATTTTTGAAGTTCGGTAGAAAATATACAGGCTAATATTACGCCAGCGCTAGTTTATATAACTCCGCCAATGCCGGTCCCTGGGTAGCCTAATAACGTAATGACGGTCGCCGAATGCTCCGCATGTATTTTCGTACCATTTAGAGTTATAATTAGGGTTACAGCTAGGGTTAACCCTAAATCTAAATGGTACGAAAATACACGCGGAGCATTCGGCGAACGTCATTCCGATATTACCAAATTATGAAACTGAAAAGAAAAAAAAACCACAATAGCGTGGAAAATTTACATCTTAACTCGATCAGAGAAAAGTTTATTTGGAGTTAGCCTACTTCTCTTCTTAGTTTTAATTTCGTTTCTTTAAAAAACAATGTTATTTTGCCTTTGGTGGTCATCATTACGGTCATTCAATGATTTATAATTATTAAATAATTAATTAGCCTACTATCAATGTTTGATTGACACTAAAATTTGTATGGGAAGGTCTATTTAAAACTACCAGTTGGGCTTTAACGGCTATTCCAATTTTTGAAGTTCGGTAGAAAATATACAGGCTAATATTACGCCAGCGCTAGTTTATATAACTCCGCCAATGCCGGTCCCTGGGTAGCCTAATAACGTAATGACGGTCGCCGAATGCTCCGCATGTATTTTCGTACCATTTAGAGTTATAATTAGGGTTACAGCTAGGGTTAACCCTAAATCTAAATGGTACGAAAATACACGCGGAGCATTCGGCGAACGTCATTCCGATATTACCAAATTATTAAATAAACTGAAAAGAAAAAAAAAACCACAATAGCGTGGAAAATTTACATCTTAACTCGATCAGAGAAAAGTTTATTTGGAGTTAGCCTACTTCTCTTCTTAGTTTTAATTTCGTTTCTTTAAAAAACAATGTTATTTTGCCTTTGGTGGTCATCATTACGGTCATTCAATGATTTATAATTATTAAATAATTAATTAGCCTACTATCAATGTTTGATTGACACTAAAATTTGTATGGGAAGGTCTATTTAAAACTACCAGTTGGGCTTTAACGGCTATTCCAATTTTTGAAGTTCGGTAGAAAATATACAGGCTAATATTACGCCAGCGCTAGTTTATATAACTCCGCCAATGCCGGTCCCAAGCCCGGATGAAAAAGGAGGAGGGTGGCCTGCATGGAGGCCGTAAGGAGGCAGCCCCTCCACCATGCAAAGGCACAACAGGCCAATCACCTGTTTGCTTTAAACCACGATTACGAGTAACACAAGAGAGAAAACCGGACTGATTCTAAAGGCGACGAACTGGAACGGACTACGGACTACGACTTATGGAACATGGAACACAAGAAGTATAAATGGGAAGGAAGAGGAGCTGGTGGAAGAGATGAGGAAAGCAAAACTAGAAATCCTGGCTATAACGGAAACAAAGAAAAAAGGACAAGGAGTCATGGATCTCAATGGCAACACGCTGCTCTACAGTGGTGTACCCATATCCGAAAGAGCTAAAGGGGGTGTGGGTTGCATTGTGGCCCAAAATCAAAAAGATAGTATCAAGGGGTGGAACTTTGTCTCAGAGCGCATTATGGTTGTGAAACTAAAAGAAGGAGAAACCATAGTCAACCTGGTCATAGTGTATGGGCCAAATGAGGATGAGAGAGCAGAGGTCAAGGAGGAATTCTTCGAGCTGCTTCAAAGGACAGTGGATGACTGCCTAGATGAAGTTATCATGCTCGGAGATTTTAATGCCAGAGTTGGAAATGACCATGCTAGATGGGGTGGAGTTATCGGAAGATATGGAGAAGACACTCTCAATGACAATGGAAAGCGACTCCTTAGATTCTGCAGTGAGCAGAATCTGATCATTACAAACACAAAGTTCCCCCATAAGCGCATACATGCATACACTAGATGTGAACCAACAAAGAATGAGAAGTCAGTGATTGACTATGCCATTGTTCGGAGAAGCTCATTCAAATATGTCCGAGATGCAAGAGTCTGGAGGGGGCCAGAGATTGGAAGTGATCACTACCTGCTAACAATCAAACGAACAACTGAAAGAGTTGCTCAGCCTAGGAACTGCTCAACATCACGCAAGAAACCAAGTAAACGAGCAGGAGAAATGAGCATTAGGACCTACAAGCTGAGAGAGCCAGAAATTAAGACCAGATATCAGGGGCTTATTGCTGCAGCGGTGAACAACACAGAAGAACAACCTGATGACTTGGAAACCCTCTGGATTAAATTCAAGGATATCATAAAGACAGCTGCTGCAGAAGCATGTGGTGAAGTCCGACTTGGGAACCAGAGAAAGAGGACACCTTGGTGGACAGAGGAAGTCAAAGAGAAAATAAGAGAGAAGAAAATGGCATGGAAACAATACTTAGGAGCTAAAAACACAACAGGACAAATGGAAAAATATAGAGAATATGTGACACTCAGAACAGAAGTAAAGAACAAAGTGCAAGCCGCAAAACAGAAGTCCTGGGAAGAATTTGGAGAAAAGCTAGAAAAAGATGCACAAGAAAACCAGAAATTGTTCTATAAGACCCTAAAGAACATGAGGAAGGAAAAACAATGCCCTCTCAAATTTATAAAGGACAAGCAAGGCAAATTGCTTACTGCCCCGAAGGAAGTAATGGAAAGATGGAAAGAATATTTCTCAGAACTCCTTGATGGTGAGCAAGGTCAAGCATCAGAAATGATAACCACTAGCACAGAAGAGGAAACCAATGGTGATGAAGATGACATAAAGATGGAAGAACTGAAGGCAGCACTGGAGAAAATCAAGATGGGCAAAGCAGCAGGGCATGATGGTATAACACCAGAAATGGTTAAGTACATGGGAGCATCAGGCGACCTGTTACTCTTAAGGGTCCTACAGGCAGCATGGTGCAACAAGACCATACCAAAGGATTGGGAGATCGCCATAATAACACCAATTTTCAAAAGGGTGACAATCGACAGTGTGGAAACCATAGAGGCATATCCCTTCTCAGTGTCCCTGGAAAAATCTACTCTAGAATCCTAGAGCAGAGACTCCGACGCCTAGCTGAGCCACAATTGGATGAGGTCCAGTGCGGATTCCGAGCAAACCGAAGTACTCAAGACCTAATCTTCACACTCAGACAGCTGAGTGAAAAGGCCCTTGAATATAAGAGTGAGATCCATCTTTGTTTCATAGATCTGGAAAAGGCGTTTGACAGGGTCCCTTGGAGCAAACTTTGGGACTGTTTGGCAAGGAAGAATATTCCAGCACCTCTGATTCATGCTATACAGAGCTTCTACAAGTCTTGCAGAAATTATGTGAGGACAGCAAACCATAAGTCAGAAGAGTTCAGGACCACCACTGGTGTAAGACAAGGTGATATCCTATCACCTTACCTCTTCATACTCCTTATGGACGATGTCATCAAGGCATGTAAGGAGAGAACAAGAAAGTATTCAGTGGGGTACTGGAAGATGAGACAGGTCTATATTTCAGAGCTGGCATTTGCTGATGATGTTGCCCTGATTGCTAAATCAGAGGCACATCTCCAATCCAACCTGCAAGTATGGAAGGAAGAGCTGGAGAAGAGAGGGATGGTCATAAGCAGCTCTAAAACAAAATCCATGGTGATATCACGAGAAGAAAGAAGACATCAGATTAAGCTGGGAGAACAGGTCCTGGAGCAGGTCGACCACTTTAAATACCTCGGAGCTATTATAGACCGAAAGGGAGGCATCAAAGAAGAGTTGGCCACTCGAAAAGCAGCAGCTGGGAGACTTTTTCAGGCCATAAATCGAGGATTCCTCAGCAAGAGAGAGGTTGGTAAGAAAACGAAGATGGCTGTATACCGCTCCACCTATGTCCCAGTCTTGACATATGGATGCGAGTCATGGGCAATGACTACAACCCATAAAAGCCAGATCCAAACCTCAGAAATGAGATATCTGAGGAAGGTGGTTGAAGTAACAAGAAGAGACATGGTACGCAACCAGACGATACGTCAAGGCCTAAAATGCCACCCCCTACAGACCCAAGTAGAACAGTCCCAACTAAGATGGTTTGGCCATGTCTGCAGAATGGGAGAAGATCGGCTACCACGACAAGCATGGGAAACAAAGAGCCAAGGATCCAGACCCCGAGGACGACCCAGAGTCCGCTGGGAGGACAACATTAGACAATCTTTGAAGGACCGAGGACTAGAATGGAACCAGGCCAGGAGGAAGACAGCCGATAGAATAGTCTGGCGCTCTCTCTTCCAAACCTCTACACCTCACGGTAGAAGGGGAACGACTAAGTAAGTAAGTAAGCTAGTTTATATTTTCATTACCAGCTTTAGCAAAAAATTTATTAGATTTTAAATTTAAGATTCCTAACCCATAATGCTTATTACTGGTCTCTTTAGGCCTGTACTTTTATAAGGCACTATAGAAAACACAGCAACTGTTCTTCATTTCAACCATAAATTGTATTAATTTTTTTCCAAGATTCTATTTCATTATATAATATTAAAATTACAAATAATTATATTTTTCAAATTGATTATTAATATTTGTATTTACTTTTTCACATTAATATTTTTTTTTTTTCTGTCTAGCAGGAAATATTGCATCCATCTAACAGCATGGCTGAGCCTAACTTTAAAAAAAGGAGGTTAGAAGAAGATCAACGTCGTGGGAAGTTTCAATCTGACTGGACAACTACATTCCCTGGGATTATTGAGACATCCAAATTAGGCTCTTCACATGCATACTGTAGAATATGCAATAGAGATATTAAAGTGATGGCATCTGGCTTACACGATGTGAGGGAGCATTTCAAAACAAAACTGCATGAAAGGAACTATCAGCTGAAGAACGGAAGTTCTATCAAGGCCTTCTTTACTCAGCCTCAACAAGAAGATGATAAAATAACGAGGGCTGAAGTTTTATTTGCAAATTTTATTGCTCAACACAACATAGCTGCTTCTATAGCTGACCATTTTTCAGACTTATCAGCTGAGATGTTTCCGGACAGTGCTATTGCCAAACGTTTCAAATGCAAGCGAACCAAAACAACAGCCATTATTAAAAACTGCTTGGCTCCATCTGCAACGGAGCCAGTCATCAAATTATGCAGGAAGACACCTTTCTCCTTGATGATCGATGAGTCAAATGATAGAAAAACTGACAAGCGTTTAGCTATAATGGTGAGGGTATTTGAAGATGGCATAGGACCTAGAACCAGGTTGCTGGGCATGCCGGTCGGTACTGGTGGAACCAGTGAAGCTATTTTCAGTGATATTGATGCTGTGTTCAGCGACTTACAAATCCCATGGATTAACTGTATAGGTTTTGCAAGTGACAACTGCAATGTAATGGTTGGCAAATCAAACTCTGTACTAACGCGAATCAAGAGCAAGAACCCTGATGTGTTTAGTATAGGGTGTATTTGCCACCTTGCAAATCTTTGTGCCAAGGAGGGTATAAAGCAGCTGACTATTCCTGTTGATGACCTTTTGATAGATATCTTCTATCATTTTGAGCATAGCTCAAAACGGAAAAAATCATACAGAGAGTTTCAACTGTTTACAGGAGTGGATGCACTAGACATACTAAAGCACTGCCAGACTCGCTGGCTTTCTTTGCAGAAAGTAGTGGACAGAATTTTAAATCAATATTCTGCTCTATCTTCATACTTCGAGAGCCACGACGATATGGAAAAACCATGCTGTGTCAAAAACATTCATCAGTTACTAAAATCACCACTGACCCAGATGACTCTACGTTTTCTCCAATTTGTGCTACCTCTGTTGACTGAATTTAACAAATTGTTTCAGACAGATGAGTCCCAAATAGGTGGTATGATGGATGAAATGGATCGTCTGCTACGAAAATTTATTGTCAAATTTGTAGAGATGAAATATGTAAAAGAGGTGAAAGATATAAGATTGTTAAAGTATGCTGAACGTGATCTACAGCATGATGACCATACACTTGCTGTTGGTCTGTCCAACAGGACATTACTGGAAGAGTTAGATATAAGTTCTCAAGTGAGAAATTCATTTTTCAGAGATGTGAGGAACTTTTATGTTGCTGTTGTGAAAAAGATATTGGATAAATTTCCATTTGAGAATGAAGTCCTTAAGGATATCAAAATTCTTGATCCAGCCTTTAAAGACACAGTTCAATATACAGCAATCTGTAAGCTGGCCAACACTTTTGCACCACATTTAGACCAAGAGGTGTTAAAGGATGAATTTGAAGATTATTGTTTGCTGCCTGATGAACGTATTTCAAGATTTGACGCTGGACAAAAAAGAAGCTTTTCTAGGTACTGGCTTGACATAATCAACCTGAAAACTAGCACTGGTCGTACACGATTTCCCAGTCTGGCAGTCATAGTGAAACGCTTATTGACATTGCCTCACAGCAATGCTGACTGTGAGAGGTCTTTCTCTATGATGAAAAAGATTCACACGGACTGCAGAAATAGACTAAATGATGATACAGTCACAGCATTTCTACAATGCAAAATAAATTCTAACTCTTGTTGTTTAGGTTTTAAAGCAAGTGAAGACATGCTTAAAAAGGCAAAGGCCGCATGTCACTATGATGGTGCAGAACCATCTAATTGAATATACTTTTACATGAATAAACTCTTTTGTTACGTTTTTCAGTCTTTGTACAGGTTTTGCGGGTCTTTGTACAGGTTTTGCGGGTCTTTGTACAGGTTTTTTTAATTTTTTGTACAGGTTTTTCATCTCTGAGGTGTGGCATGTATGTATTGCTCTCTTATTTCAGCATCTCTAAAACCACTATAGTATAGTTACGCCTACACTCATTGTTAAATAAACATCCGTTCATATTTCCCTCCACATCTCTTTTGCCCATGATTTCTTTCTATTCCATCAAGAATAATCAAGTTGTGGTGAAAATTACTAGCACAACAAATTGTCATTAATGTTGGTAATTAAACATGCTAAACTTCACAATAAATACTACCACAAGTAAGGTTAAAAAAAAGGTTAAGGATCCAGTTACACGCCCACTGAGGCAAATTGGGAATATGGTGTTAGGCCCATATTTTCTCGACCATCGGCACACTAGGGGTGATGTCATCAGCATCATGCCGGCCACCTTAACCTTCCCAGAGTTGCGTCTGGTACCCAATTCATGAGGCTGGGTCGACCCCGGAGCCGTTAATACTACTGCAAGTACTGTCTCATTAATTACATTTTTTTTATTAACAGCGTTCCTCACTGGTTCTGTGACTGTCATTTACGCTTCAAGGAATCTCAAAAACAATTCAATTAGACAGCCTATCAAAATCATTAATTGAAACAAGTGATATTTCAAAAAAGTACAATGGCAAGATATATGGAAATGAGATATACAAGAAAGACTCACCAAAGAAGGAGAAAGCAAACTTCAAACTAAGGACAGGGCAACAAAGGAAAAGATTAAAGCAATAATCAAAAATAGCTTCAAAGAAGTATGGTATAAAGAACGCCCAGAGTCAGGTAACATTCTACTTCTTACAAGAAAGAGACACTGATAATTTCCAAATTGAGAACTGGATGATGCAGACTCAAATACAGTTGGTCCCCGCTTTTTGGCGTTCCACTAATATGGCAGTTTTCAATTATATACATGTTCATTATGGTCAGCGCTTGATCTGCACTTTCGGCATGACATGTTCAGCAGCTTTGTCTGGGAATGACTTTGGGCACCATTTTATGGTCGGTAATTCAGTCTGTTTACAGTATTTGTGCGCTCAGCATCTCTATTTTTTGGCAATTTTCCAAACTTTCAAACTTTATTGTATTATATATAATATTTTTGTTATTAATTACAACGGCATCTAAGTGTAGTAGTGATATTAAGAGGAGTCGTAAGCCTCTTACTTGAAATGCTGTATATTCATTTTACTTTTGTTTAATTCCTTTAGGCCTAGCTTAATATATGATAGTGCAAGCATGTTATTAGGATTTTATATACATTTGCAAGTTAAAGGCAATGTTCCGCATTTCGGCGATTTCTGCTTTTCGGCAGGGGCTTGGAACCTAACCTGCCGTTTTAGCAGGGCCCTACTGTACCATCCTATTCAGTAAATTAAATGTGTATCAACATTGTACTTTGGTCTACCCTACTACAAAAAAAAAAAAAAATAGTTAAATTAAAAAACTCACTCGGACACACTGAAAGAATTCTATTAACTGGAAATTGAACTTCAAATGAGGACTTTATGGGTTTACCCGGAGTGCAGTGAGGTCGATCCTGATTAACATTAACATTAACTTCCCAGCCATTTTATAAAGTGGGCTTCAGATATCCCAAAGCAGTTTACAGATGTGAGGTATGGCAAGATAGGCCATTATGTCACATGGCCTATATTTCCTAGAGATTCAACCAATCTATATTTCCTGGAGATTCAGCCAATGACCAGAAATAGCTTTAATCCACTAATAAAATAAACTATGGACCATACACAGGCATGTCAAAAATTATGAAATGCATACAGAGATGGAAAAGTAAGAACCACAAATATCAATCTAACTCGAGGAAGTGTGGTTAAGCATGGTAGGTGCTGAGCATATTCAATTTGTATTTGATAATTATTAATGTTTTGACATTATAAAATGCTGTATGCAGGTTTTTGTAAGAAATTTTGCTCACATTAAATCTGCACGCTTATTCATGGAAAATAAAAATCAACTTCTAGAAGCTGCATCAGGCCTTAAAAAAGACCAGAAAGTCAAGTCACTTTGACTGAACAGAACAGATTGTGAAATGATATAGTGTGGTAAAGTGTTTTAAATGTGTAGAATGAATGGAAGAAACACAGACACAAAGATATTAGGGCTGGGACCTTTAATGATTAATTAATCTATTATTTATTATTCCATTTTTAGCAATGTTTATGTTTTTTTTTTGCTTAAATGCGAGAGCATTAGCTATGTCAGAGGTTTGTGATTTGGAAAGTATGGTCAATAATAACAAATTATTTGGTTATAACTTTTCAGTATTTTCATTATATTTTCAGGACAATGTTGCAGTATAACAAGTAAAATAAATAAAGTCCTTAGTGATTTAAAAAAAAAGTTATTTATGATTTTTATAATTTGTCAAACTGTTCGAAATTGATCGATTAATCTTCGATAAAAGAAATGTGATTAATCGATTAAGATGTTTTTAATCACTACCAGCACTAAAATACATACAACAAATGGCCAGTGCTAAAATAGCAGCCTAATCACAAAGAAAACTGTAAAGAATTATCATCTTGGAAGACAGAACTGAAGAGATGTAATTAAAACACAGACAGCATGGTTTGAAAATTATGCCTTGGGATAAAAACCTCAGAGAATACTAAAGAAGAATGTAATGTGAGCACTTAACCAAATATCTGAATGATCTAACCACTGTGAATTAGTCCAGTTAATTTTTAACTTTGATCACGGCAGATGGCACATGCAAAAGACATCATACAATTTTTCATTCATGACTAACCTTTGGGCATAACTGTTTCCGTAAGTCTAGAACCTGCAGTAGGTGCAACACAGTTGCAGTGGATACCATATCTGGCTCCTTCTAGGGATAAGGTTCTGGATAAGCCAGCTAGTCCCAACTTTGCAGCACTGTAGTTGGCTTGACCAAAGTTGCCATAAATACCTGATGTAGAACTTATCATGATGATTCTGTTTAATGAAAAATGAAACATATCATAAATTAACAAACCTGCAGTATACACAATAATTATCTACTGGTGACATAATCTAAGCTGTTTGTTTTTTTTAATCCACAGTCCATATCATTAATGCTGGAGATTACCAGACAGTATTCACAAATGATCTTGTGTTTATAATGACTGTCAGTTTCACTGAGGTTGACATTTAAAATTTTGCATTTTTCTCCGTGGGTGTCACGAAGTGGATTTAAGTATAAAGTTATGTCTGAGTGTATAGACAAGACCCTCGTATGAGAAAGACTGAGAAGATAGATTTGTATGAGAATGACAGTGAATGTGGAAAGATGAGACTTATAGCTTCGAGGGTGAGAACCTAGATTGACTCTCCCTCGCCACTCGCGACTTTGCTAACAGCTAAAGACTCACCACCTCTGACTACCAAATAGGAGATAAGGTTTCACAAAAAAAAGTCTACAGACACCCTATACAGACAATTATGTATACGTACAGTATAGTTATATATATAGAGAAACTGATCCAGTATGAAGTTTATAGTTTATTTACACAATAAAATAAATTACATATCCAAATAAATAATGTGCGTGGTCGCACACTTGAAAAGAACAAGAACAATTAAAATGATTTGTAATCAACCCCAACCCTTCACCCACGATTTCAACCTGTATGGGGAAAAGAATTAAAAATTAAAAAAAAAACCACACTGAACTTGGTGGGGTCTCGGATTTCGAGTCATGACTCCAACCTATCTATTATTAAGTATTAATAAAATCTAACACCACTGTCCAGCTGTAGACCTAACTAACTGTCTACAAAACAAAAAAAACCTAGGCATGAACTTTCTGAAGTCCTACACTGCACATCATGAACACTGATCCACCACCTGACTTCTTCAGTGCAACCTCAGAAGCTGTCCTCTGCTCTGACTATCTAACTCTTTATAACTTCTGTCTCTCCACTCTAAAGCATTCAGAAGGAATGTTAACCCTATCTCCCTCCACGAATATTGCTGTTGATGACTTGGGCTTTAAGAATCAGGTACTTGGCTCGGAATGTGACTGCTTCACTGCTGATGACAATTCTATTACTTGCCTCGTTACCCTCTCCGGGTTTGGGACAAACGACTTTATTATGGTCGTGAATAAAAAAAAAGGAAAACACAAACATCAGGCAACGCGCCTATATGGGTTGTGATAAAGAGCTCAGAGCTCTGGAGTTTAAGGAACATCCCAGTCCCACTGAAGAATGGCTTCACTGCGAGAGAACTGTTTTGTTCCCTCTGAAGATTATTGCTTCGCTGCACGAGAACTGTTTCCATCTCCTGGTGTAGACGTACTTGGCGCCGGTAACTACCGCGTCACCAATTTTCTTCACCACTGGCGAAGTCTCGAACCTTCTACTCCTGAGAAGGTCAAGTATCTTGGCAAGTTGTACGGCTGGTACAACCCTCCCTGTGTGCCGTGAAAAATTGCTGTGAAACAAATAATAACAACAGATGTACACCACATCAAACTTTACTCATCTCTAACACCTAACTTCCTTAAATCCTCAACTCCCCTCTGCCCCTTAAATCAATACATCTCCCGTCTTTCCCCTCCTCACTATGCACAGTGATAAACAATTATTTCTGCCCCGAAGAACAGCCTACCATACAATTCCCTCTCTGATCTCTCTACCCCGCTTCAGCCCTGTCTGTTTGGTAAGAAAAACCCCCGACGCAGCTGACCTAATTCTTTTGTGTTAGACGCGCCTCAGCGTCAAAACAATTCACTCACTGAGGGAACTCCTCTGTACCCAATAATTCCTAGGCCTACTTTCTACAACTGACCAGTATCAAATGTTGCATCCTGCCTAGGGATTATTTAATCCCATCTCAGAAAAATTAATTACACCCCTCACTCCCCTCCTGAGTACACAACAATTAAATGCCCAATAAAATAACGTACACACAATTAAATGCCCAATAAAATAACATACACACAATTACGCAAGCGTATTATACACTTCCAATATTATAATCAAATCGAGGTTATCTATATATATCGGACCTCACAATTACAGTCTAGATATAGCCTAAGGACCTAACCTTATACAATGAATTTCACAAGCGTATTTACACTTGCTATCTCAAAAGCCTAGACACACAGTTAATATCTCAAAAGCCTCTACACCAACCAAAGATAGTACTAGCTTATCATAGAGAAAATTATATGCACACTTACGTTTTTATTATTTCTATACGATAGCAATTGATGGCATTTTCGTTTATATAAAATTAAATTAAGTCCGCAAAGAACCTTTACTTTAGCGTGCTAAAATTCTATTAAGAAACTAACTTTAAGTACAACGCTTAATTAAAATATAGACATACCCAATTTTATCGAATATCTCATTTAGAGCAAGTGATAACGATGTTGTTTTTCACGGCCGAATTCTGGAGACAAAGAGACCCGCTAATGACTAGACACGGGTATATATCATAAAAAAAGAACGATATAACCCACTTCACACGTCATCGCTTGGTGTCTCTCTGGAACCAATAATCTTGCTGGAATTTGTTAATAATTGACCCCGGCCAATCCGATTGTAAGCAACTCGTGAGTCATATTTATTCTGATCACGCGCATCTTTTCTTGTGTCATGTTAAATAACGTTACCTATTGGCGTGAGCAAAATTAACTTTGATTCGTTGAAGCGTCCGTTTTTACGGACCTGGGTAGAGGTTCAGCTCCCACCCATCGATTTACCGGGTAGGGGTTATTTAACATCGGAAAATTTTCAGCCCTCCTAATATTACTCACGCGCCTACTACAATAAGAATGGCCGCGATATTTTAACAAAGAAAAACGACTACGTGATCGCAATTACTTTATAAAAAAGAAAACTGGTGCAAATCTCAAAATTAAACCCTACAGTCATCCCTCATGAAAAACGCAATTAATTACCAAGAGAAGACGACTAAACTCAATTAATGGCAGGACATAATTACAGAGAGAAAAAGAATGGGGCCTGTGGAAAATAAAATCACAGTAACTCCTCACAGTGGGTAATGACTTTACTGGGTATCATTTCTTCTCAATTTTAAGCTTTTGTACAATACATTTTAATAAATCCTCTCTCCAGATCTTTTTTTTTAATTTCTTCTTTGTGCTTTCTTTTATTCTTTTTAATAGGTGTTATTTTACATTTTATTGTTTGAACAGCAGTTAAAAATATGAAGTTTTTTCTGATTTCTAAAAGTAATGCTTTTCCAGAAGTGTTCACTCCCCAGACTAATTTGTAAGATGTTCCGCGGCAAGAAAATGTTGCCATAATGTCGGTTATATTAATCTGCACTTCCTTGCACTCTATAAGTTGATTGAAAAGTCACACCCTATTTTTAAATTTAAATTTCTTCACCATTATGCAACTAATTTACATGAAACAAATATCAAAATAAAGAGAATTAACTGTCATTTTATAAAATGCGGTCACATTAACATTACAGCTCAACGTGAGATCCAGCCTGTTCAACACTTGACCTCATAGCGGGCTGCAATATTTGCTCTCCCTTGTAATAATAATACTAATAATAGCCCCTTCATTCATAAATGACTATGAGAATGCGCCCCTGAGGTGACAGCCCTCAGCTGCTTATTTTCCTGGTGTTCCTTTCGACGTTTTCTCCTCTCTTCTGCTTGTTGTGTGAGCTTCTTTTTTCATCCAATCTCTTGTAACATCAGTTTATTGACCACTTTTAGATTTGATTTTGTTTTGCTGCTGGAAATCAAAAATAAGACGTATAGGTCAAATGTCAGTTATTGCTACTTGTTGTGACATTTGTTTCATGCATATCTAGTAGACGCAAGAGACGATATAAACATTTAATAACAGGGAGTGACTCCTCAATCCCTGTAGATCTCCAGGTGAGTCTTTCATATACCAAGGGTGAAAGTTAATTCAATCTCTTTGTGGCTGGTTATATTGATGTTAATGTGGTGATAGATGGAAAAGGTGAAAGTATGAATAAGTACCAAGACTGTCCAAGATAATCTCACAGAAATTTGGCTCGAGGAAAATCTGCGAAAAAAATGTAAGTTCTGCAAGGTGAAAATCACTGGCAGATCTATTTATAGGGATACTGATAATTAACTGTCTCTTAGCAAAGTGAGAATCCCCGGAGTAGACTAAGAGCTAGTAGGTATCCAGGCCACTATTCCCTAAGGTACTGAATTATTAGAAAGAGCCCCCACTGATTAAATACAAATATGACATAATCTTACAGTATGAGACATCACTGTAACACCAAAGAAAAGTCAGTAAACTAATCTTGATTTTAGAAAATTACAATGAAACTTTACTGATGAAATAAAAAATTGTTTCATATGTATAGAATATGTATCAATCAAATATGTGGAACCAAAGACACAGCAACAGTGATAAATGCAGTCAGCGACCCATAGCTTGACTACTTCCGTCAGGTTCAGCGAACCAGAGCGAACCAAGACCCTACTCCACCTCCAAGTGGTGGTCCTGGAAACAGGCAGCATCACTGCAGTCTGGCTGAGAGAGTAGGGAAGATGGAAAGCTAACCCGGTCCCAAAAATGCCATGCTGAAACAGGATGTGTCAGGCCAAAAGGCGCAAATATTGCAGCTTTGCTGTAAATGGTGACACAACATAACAAATGTCCTTTTCAGGACGAATGCAGAAGAAGAAGAATCAAATATGTATAGAATTTAAGATAATCAAAAATGTCAAAAATGCAATCGTTTCTATAAAGTTAATGACAATTCGTCTCTCCGAAGACAGCGAGTATCTGCCTGAATGGCGAGAGGACACCTGTCAGCGTACAGGGAAAATAGGATACTCACGTAAAATCAGTCTCAGGTTAGACATACTAACCTGAGATTTCGCCTCGAGTAATAGCGGGCTTACGTTAAAAAAAAAAAAAAAAATTTGTCAGTCTTATAGAATTTTAGTTCTTCAGTTTAGTAAACAAACACTATTTATATCTCATCATTAAGGACATTGGTAAAGTTGTGTTTAGTTAAGTGGTTGCTTCTTGCTGATGTGACTTATCTGGATCTTTGACTGCTATTCCAGTCACTACCTGATTTTTTCAGGTGTAAGAAAAGGGTTGTGGGTTAGGTGCAGATCTATTTCAGGGGTTTGTAGTTCTCTTTCCCTGATCCAGGTTTCTCGTCATCGAAGAAGACGTAAGCTCCTGGTGTAGACTACCCTAAAGAACCACTCGGCTGTACTTTTGCAAAAAAAGTAAAACTTTTTTTCAAAAGGAAGTCTTACACTCTAGGCTGCTTTTGTTGCGAGATAGGTTCTTTCATGGCCAAAGTTTTGGATTGCAGTGCTGGTAAATTGTTAGTTAAAATCTTATTTACTAAGAAGCAATGAAATCCCATTTTACAAGAAACAGATTTATTAGAGACCACGCCCATGCTCCTAGACCATTTCCCACCTTAAATTAATTAACCTGTGGGCACTCTTGTCATCTGAATTCTGTCGCAGGGAGATACATTACTTTACCGTGGAGTGTGAAATTTCATTACATTCGCTACTACCGCGAAGAAAGTCACCGTATCATTTACTCCCATTAAGGATGGCGAGATACCGGCAACCTTTTCTGGGCAAACAAGTTGCACAGGCGAGTGAAAATGATACTATCGTCCAATTTTCGGGTGACAACCAACTGGAATGTGCGTGTAAAGAAGATTTAATGAACATACCTTTATACCATTTAAAGGTATGTTGAAAAAGAGAGAAAAAAAAATGAGAGAAAAATCTATTGCACATCACACTCTTAAACCCGAGTGAACTCACACTTTAAAATGCTCAGATGTACTTACCTGCCATAACCCTGTTTTCTCATGTGAGGCCATGCAGCCCTTGTGACCAGAAAAGATCCTTTCAGATGTACTCTGTGCACAATATCTGATAAGAAGATAAACATGGCAGATATTTACTATATATACATGATCAAGTAAACAAAACACACACACATACAGGGACATTATTTGTTTGTTTAAATCAAGCCTCAGTGAACTGACAAAAAGATTTTATTTTTGAATCAAATTCAAATATACGCTGGTAACAGTTTTATTCATTATTACTTGTATGTCACCCTATGTGGTACAGGAAGCTCTCAGCTTCGTATAGAGTTCAGACTGCTAATGCAAACAGTAAGGTAGGTAAACGATCCCGTTACACGCCCATTGAGGTATATTGGGAATATGGTGTTAGGCCCATGTTTTCTTGACCATCGGCACACGAGGGGTGATGTGGTCAGCATCACGCCGGCCACCTTAACCTTCCCAGAATTACTCTGATACCAAATTCACGAGGCTGGGTCGACCTCAGAGCTCGTTGTGGTCTAAAAATCCCACCTGAACTGGGGATCGAACCATGGACCACCGAGCTAGGAAGCCAGTGCACTAACCACTGCGCTACTGCAGCTACTAATGCAAAGTCTTCTCCCTTTATTTTTTCTGCAACTGTAGGCTATATACCGCTGTTAGTTCTCTTTTATTGTTATGCCCACATGAATCTACAACTCCCTTTCATACTGTGAAGTCACTGACTTTGTATCACACCGTTCTGACACGCACTTACAATATATGCTGCAGCATGGACACACTTATGTTGTAAATTTGGTAGATGATTTCTTGACTCAAACTTCTGAATTTAGAATCGAAATCTCGATCTGATATGGAATGAATTCTCAAAGTTTTACGGGTCTTAATTTTTAAAAATTAGATGTACCAACAACAAACATGTCTAAAAACAAACAAAATTAGAATGTTAATAAACAGCCAGTATCACAAAATCACATATTAACAAACTTCTTCAATCAATCCCCTTTAGATCCCTAAAGAGCATAGGCCTTCAACAAACAAACACATGCCGTCCATTAGCTCAATATCTTCTTTATCATTTACATTTCTGTCTCCAGTTCTCTTCTCCATGTGCTCTTCTGTCTGCCTCTACTTCTCCTACCATTAGGATTCCACAACAAGGATGGTCAGGTAATACTATCTACAGGTTTCCTTAATGTGTGTCCTATCCATCACCAGCGTCTTCTCCGTTTTTGATCTACTGGTACTTGTCTCATTCCATGTTGGTGACCTTGTCATACCTTTTCAATTAATAATTAACAAACACTATAAGAACATCAGGTCTTACAGAGAATTGCCATCTGAAAAATATCTGAAGCTCTAATTTCAAATATGCATGAATTTTCCTTTTCTAAAATATAGGTCAACAGATCAAAAGCTTGGATCATATGAATACTTTGAATTTCATGCTATCCTTACCCCAGTCCTCATCAGTCAGACGGGGAAATGACTTATCTCTCAAGATGCCAGCATTGTTGACAACAACATCTGAAGAAAAGAAAAATTGAAAGTGTCCAAGAATCAAACATAGTTTTAAAACAGCTTACACAACATGATAATGTTTATCATGTGTAAAAAATCCAGTACATTATCTAGTAAACTATTAACCTATTATGAGGAGCTATAAAATGGGACTAACTCTTCTCTCCACACCAGTAATAAATGAATTTTTTTTTTTAACTTAATCAAAATTACAAAAGGAAAGTACAGCACAGAAGGGATTTGCTTTAATTAAAAAATACAAGGAAAGGTGGGTGTTAAAACTTTAAAAAAAAATTAGGTTAAAAAAAGGAAACAAGGAAAGAAATATATTTTTAAAATTTCAAAAACGTGTTTTGTTTTTTTTTAAATTGACTAGAAAACATTAATCAAACTTGCTAACCAATTCTTCCATATGCATCCAATGCTGTTTGAACAAGCTTGTCTCCATCTTCCACAGAATCTGGAAAAGATGTGTATATTCTCAACACAAGAAATAAGCACAGTCAAAAACACATTTCAGAGCAATTTACTGGAAAGTACTACTTTTGTGCAAGTTGGATAATGCTGTATTTGTAAGAATTACTGTACAATGTCATTGTTAAATCAATTAGTGTAAAGTGCAGCTTTCCTACTGTACTTCATGATTTTTTTTTTTTTTTTTTTTTTTTCGTACGCCCGCTAATACTCGAGGCGAAATCTCAGGTTATTGTTAATGTCTAGCCTGACACTGATTTTACGTAAGTATCCCTTTTCTTGTACATAGACAGGTGTCCCTCGCCATCCAGGCAGATACTCGCCGATTTCGGAGGTACCCATTAGAGCTGGGTCGGCTCAGGAGCCGCCAATCCCTGGTCGACGACACTCCTTCAAATGTGCTCGCCAGGTCTCGAGTTAATCCAGTCCAATTCCCGGTCGACGAAAAATCCTCAAATGCCGTCGCCCGGGTTTGATCCTGAATCACCCGGTCGCCAGAGCGGTGTTGTAACCACTACGCTAGCGCGGCTCCCTACTTCATGATTGTATATTAATGTAATAAAAATGTAAAGACTATTTAAGTAGCTCTCATTACTTGATGATAGTTCACAGCAAGTGGCTCTGAAATTATACAGGGAGAAAACAAAGATAATGAGACACACACTGAGGAAACCTGCTGATAGCATTACTAGGCCGTCCTTGCTCTGGAACCTCTGGGTAAGAGAGGTAGAAGGAGATCAAAGAACATGCGGAGAAGAGAACTGGAGACAGACATGAAGGAGATGAAGAAAACATGGAAAGAACTTGAGCTGATGGCACAGGACAGGAAGACTTGGCCTAGGTTTCATCATGGCCTATGCTCCCTTGAGAGCTCAAGGGTAATAAATGTAGCTCTCATCAACACAAAACTTACTCCCCCTCTTTTTTTTAAGAAATATTAAACTACGATAATATTAACATTTTTTGGCCGTTGTGTGCAATGAATTTTCTATTTTATGTGAATGATTTTATCAATCAATCTGAGTAAATTAAATTACCATTACAATGTTATGTATTACTATCTCCAGGGATCAAGCATAAACTAGATAAACTGGTCACTGATTTAAAATGCAGTAAATATGGAACAACCACTGAGTGTAATTTACCAACGGGCTGATCACCCGTTTGCCAGTCACTTCGATTACGGAAACAACAGCAAATGGATTGATTTGCCGTTGCCCTAAAGACGCCAATAGGCGTGATGGGAAACAATGGCAAAGAAAACCTATCTGCTGTTGCCCTAAGACGCCACTAGGCGTAATGGCCACTGACTGCTTTGACGGTCGGTGGCTAAGGACGGAAGAAGAAGAAGAAGACTGAGTGTAATTTAGTGCAACCCATCAAATATATTTTATTATCATTCATGTGGCATAAAACTACACATAACAGGCTGGATCTGTTGATCTAAGAATAACACACTTGTACATTTTTTACAAATACAGATTTAAGAACCAACACTCAGTAAATAAAACTATCAATTCATCATCATCACTTTCCCTTGTGCTCCTTACAGAGTATGAAGCCACCACTGTAGCTGGAAGCCAGCACCACCAAGCACTCACATGCTCCTGCAGCAATGGTTTCTGTGACAATCTAATTTACATGATAAGGTCGCTAGCCCGATGCAGAACCTCATATTTGATTTGTACAACGTGCCTGAGGGTGTAGTAGTTCTATTCTTTCTTAGTCTCTTCAGAGACCCCCCGGAACTATACATCGCAAAACTATAAAATACCATCCATTACATAATGTAGTGCACAACTAAAGATTCACTAAAGGCACGATTATAGTGCAGTCTAAAAAGAATGAAAACACTATTTGCTGCTTAATTACATAATATATTGGTTTCTAATTAGTCTACAACATTACTGCCCAGATAAACTATTCTGTGAATGCTCAAATGATGTACTGTTTAAAAAAAATAACAAAAACAAAAGTTATGATGTTTAAGTTGGACGGTGATAGTATGCACTGCTACAGATAGATAATGAAATAAAGTTTGACACTTAAACAAAACAAGGTATACAAATGGCCAAAAATATTATGATTAACAAGATTCAAACACAACTATGATAACCAATTATCAAAGTCGGCACGACAGGAACTTAGAACTTACCATAGTTAGCCACTGCTTTACCTCCCTTTGATATGATTTCATTCACCACATCATCAGCTGCCTTTGAGCCCCTTCCATCACCGAAAGCACTACCACCTAGGTCATTTACTATAACGAAAAAAAAAAAAAAAAAAGAAGACAACACTTCATCTTAGTGTTAATGTAACGTATATGTAAAAACAATCATCTGTGTTAGCCCCGTTTTCAAATGTGGTTTATAAGAATAATCCCACATTCTATTACTGTATGGAAGAATCAGTGGCTCAATGCAGCTTTGATTCTGTGGTCATATGAGTGCTTTATTAAAAATGTTTATTTTTCCTTCTGTTCCCTGTTTTTTTGCCACATGTTCTTACATTTTTTTTTTTCCAGTTGTAGGCATTATAGTTTTAACTTCAAGAACAATAAACTTCTTGCTAAACAAATGTTTTTCCCTTGTCATGTTAAGATTTATTATTTGATACATCTGTATTTTATTTTAAATTTTCACACCACAAAATTAATGAACCAGTTGCTCACAACTGGAGCTATACATCACAATAATAAATACAACTATTAATTTAATGTCCAGCACAAAGCTGAAAGTGTTTAGTATATACAAGTAACACCCAACATGCTATCTTCTTCTTCTTCTTCTTCCATCCTTAGCCATCAACCGGCAAAGCAGTATGTGGCCAGTACGCCTAGTGGCGTCTTAGGGCAACAACAAATTTATCAATCTATCGCTGTTTCCACCACGCCTGGTGGCGTCTTTGTGGAACAAAAACAGACCAAACAATCTATCATTGTTTCCGTAATCAGATTGGTTGGCAAGCAGGTGATCAGCCCACACCCAACATGCTATGAATGATGTATATCCCTGGATAAAAAGCATCACTGGTTTATATTTGTCAAGTTTAATAAACTCTATTTTAAAATATAGTCTCACAGCTCCCAAATAAAAATTCAGTACACCTTTTAGTGATTAAATCCTGCCCAAAAAAAATAAAAAAATTTTTCACACGATAAGCTATGTGTCCTATACAGATTCTGCTACCATTATAACTAAGTGCTTATTTTTTACACAGTGTTTTTTTTTTCATCTTCTTGTAATGTAGTAACAATGTTGTTTTTAATTCACTAAATTGAATGACTGCAGGGCAGAAATTTTTTTTTTTTTAATGCAAAAATGTTGATTTCTTCACTTTGATAGAATAAAGATTTTGATTAGTTTGTTCTCATCAGCTAAATTATATATGGTACTATTTATATTTATTATCAACTTTTAATTTTTCTACAGATATTTCACAATGAAACATGCGACCTATTCATGCATCAGAAAGTATCCATAACAAATTTTGCATTTAATTTTTGTGTCCATGAACAACGTTTTAAATTTATATTTTGTATCATCATCTGAATCCTTTATGTGAAGGCCATATAATAAGAAAGAACATGTTTTTTTTTTTTAAATCTGAATGATTTTTGAGAGACAGTCAAAGATTTTTTATTTGATTATTATTATTATTTAGACTTCGATCTTAGCCATGATTATAATTTTTTTTAAATCTGTCAAATTATTATTTTTAAAAAATTCAATGTTAATACCCATAAAAAAAAAAAAAACCAGTTCACTCAAGTAAAGTTATCAGCATTCCACTTACCCACAACTGATGCTCCTCTTTCAGCAAAAGCTAATGCATATGCTTTTCCCAAACCTGTATGGGAAATAAGTTTAAATATAATACTGCTGTTTAGTAAAAAGGAAGCCCCTAGCAGATACTGCCGTAGGGGAGTGTAGTGTTAGAGACTTCACCATACTATGTCCAGCATCGAGAGATGGGGTGACCAGTTCCCTTCCTTGCTGACTTTTCCTTCCCTAACTCAAAGAGTCAGGTAGTCATTTACAGCTTGGTAGACTGGAGCGTGCTGGTATCGTGATTCAAACCTGGCATCTTTGCCGCAAGAGAACAGCGCTCTAACCCGTCTGTCAATCGGAGGCTCTACAGTTTAGTAGGCTATGCATTCTGAAGAAATTTAAAGCCAAAAAACTTCAAGAACAAGACATCCAAGTCAAGTAATTCTGTGAATTCAACTCAACTATCTAAGATGGAAGAAGATACTCTATTAAGGAAGTTTATGGTGTGGTCCAGAGTGGGATAAAAGTAGTCTGGACTGCTCAACTTTTTTCTTCTAGGAAAATCTCCAGATTGGACACCTGGAATATTTGAACACTAAATGAAAAAGGGAAAACTGCACAGGTGGCAGCAGAAATAAGAAACTGTTACATCCTGGTTATACTCTTATGTCTTGTGCTGGACACACTTCTAAGTTTTCTCCAAGAATAGCATGTCTACAGTTTTCATGATAACCTCACGCTCTCTTCTCCAGTTGTTTCTCTTCATAATTCAACCACTTTTATTCAAGATCACACACACATATATGTGTGTTTGTTTATATATACATATATATATATATACTAACACACCTTTGGGTACATTTATTTAATGTATTATGTAGATAATTTGCTTTCTTTCTGCATCTGTGTGATGGCTGCCCTTTTAAAATTACTTTTGGTATGCTATCAATCAACTCTGGGAACCTTGTTCTCCTCCATGGTGGGGATGTGCTGCTTATTATTAGGGGCTCTGCTGTTGTCTGTACAAGGCGTGATATAATGGGGGCAAGTCCTTTTGTTTTTTGTGCAAAACATTTTCTCTGGAGTCTACTTTTACCATATCCTTGCAGTCGCTTTTTCATTGGGTAGTTTGTTTGTCTTTTCCATTTTTCTGCCACTTGTAGTACTCTAGTCTCTTCTAACATTAATGGGTTCTAGCATTGTTACCTTGTTCATTTTATTTATTGTGGTTGATTTCATGGCTGCAGTAACGTCTGCTATTAAAGAAGTCTAAGTCGCAGAATAACAGATATGTCCCAAGTGGCTTTCGAAACATTAGGGCGTGTTGCTTGGAGTGATATAATTGGTTGAATCGGAGAATACTAGACATGAATGAGAGATATCTAGATGCATGGCTTTGCGTACGCATGCGTGCACTTTGTTGTTTGCAATTGCTTTTGTTCATGTGTTGCATGTTACTGAAAATACTGCAGGTCTGTGAATTAATGCAGGCAATGGTAGTTAGGGGAGCAGTGTCGTAAGACGTAAACGCATGCCTCAAAGTTTTCTTAAAAAAGAGGGAGGCTATATGTAACATGTTAAGCATATGCCTAGTATTGAATGAAGACAGGAATTTAGGTCAAAGGCCCAATACAATAGTATTATTGTTTGGAGGTGTGTCGGGGTCACCCAATCACAGAACAGGAACCTACACAAAAACCGATCGATAAATGCTACCGCGGTTTAATATGGAGGATAAAAAGTGTAGAATATGAGGTTAGACTTAGGACTCAGGAAAGTGAATGCAAAATCAGAAATGGATAAAATTGGTCTCAATTTTCAGGGAATAACTCCAACTATGTGCATGTAAAAGGAAAATTGGATTGATAAGAGTACTTTTGAAGACATGTGTCGCGAAGTGGATTTACGTTTGGAGTGTGTCTGAGTGTATAGACAAGACCCTAGTATGAGAAAGACTGAGAAGATAGATTTTGATGAAAATGACAGTGAATGTGGAAAGATGAGACTATTGGCTTCGAGGGTGAGAACCGAGATTGACTCTCCCTCGCCACTCTTGACGTCTTTGATAGCTATAGACTCACCACCTCTGACTACCATAAAGGAGATAAGGTTTCACTAAAAGTCCACAGACACACTATACAGACAATAAGGTATACGTACAGTACAGTTATATATAGAGAAACTGATCCAGTATGAAGTTTATAGTTTATTTACACAATAAAATAAATTACATATCAAAAATAAATAATGTGCGTGGTCGCACACCTGAAAAGAACAAGAACAATTAAAATGATTTGTAATCAACCCCAACCCTTCACCCACGATTTCAACCTGTATGGGGATAAGAATTAAAGATTAAACAAAACCACACTAAACTTGGTGGTGTCTCGGATTTCGAGCCACCACTCCAACTATCTATTATTAAGTATTAATAAAATCTAACACCACTGTCCAGCTGTAGACCTAACTAACTGTCTACAAAACAAAAAAAACCTAGGCATGAACTTTCTGAAGTCCTACACTCTATGAATACCCTATCTGGTGTCCTACACTGCTAACCACTACTTCACAAGCACTGATCCACTAAATGACCTTTTTCAGTGCTATCTCAAAGGCTGTCCTTACACAACTTTCTATCTGCCTCTATAACTTCTCTCTCCCCTCCGTTTCTGCTCAATGTCTACTCTGACACTGCCGTCTTCTGCTGATGTGGCATCTCCTTCTCTCATTTGTGTTCGGGAAAGGAATTTTGACCCTATCTCCTGCCCGGACTACTGCTGCTGATGACTTCTGAAATACTGACTAGGTACTTGACTTAGTATGTTGAGGCTTCACTGCTGCTGATGAACTTATTTCACCTGCCCGGTTACCCCTCATTGGGTTTAGGGCCGTCGGTATTATTATGACCAAATTTTAACGACAACACCAGGCCATGTGCCTTTGTTTCGGTGTGCTATAACGAGCTACGAGCTCTGGATTTTTGTAGATAAACGAGTTCCCGCTGAAGCATGGGGGCTTCACTGCTATCTTCTTCTGGTGCAGATGTACTTGGAGCCGGTAACTACCGCGTCACCAATTCTCTTTCACCTCTGGCGCTGCCTCGACTCTTCTTCTCCTGAGAAGACAGACTACCTTGGCCAGCTGTAAGGCAAAAACGGCACCCCTCTCTGTGTGCCGTGAAAAATTGCTGTAAACAAAAGAAATGCAACTAATGTACCACAACTTCAAATTAAACTCATCTCTAACACCTAACTCCTTAATTAAAACATCTCCCCTCTTCCACCTACACAAATATACACAGCGATAACCAATTATTTCTGCCTAAAGGTCAAACTACCCCGCTTCAACACTGTCTGTTTAGGTAAACCCAGACGCAGCTGACCTAAATCTTTTGTGCTAGTCAAAACAATTCGTTCACTGAAGGAACTCCCTTGTACACAATACTAGGCCCTACTTTTTTCCGACTGACCAGGGAAGGTTACCAGATTCACAATATAAACACCCCGTTCTAGGAAATGTTAAATCCCAACTCAGTAATATTAATTACATCTCTATGTAATAAAAAAAAAATTCCCTTATCAGAAATATAAATTACGTCTTTTACTGCTTCACTAAATCAAATACCCAATGAAATAAAATACACGACTAAGCTCGCGTAAATATACACTTGTAAATTATCAGAATTAAATACTCAATGAAATAAAATACATAAATACGCTCTCGGATATACACACTGGTAAATTATCAGAATTTGAATTGCGTTTGTCGCAACTAACTACTACATATTACCAAGTGGGTTTTATCTTAGCGCTTATAATATATAACCTTACACAATGAATATCTCAAAAGCCTGTACACAAATCAGAGATATGGCTACTTATTCACAGAACTTTATAGGCACACTTTCTAGTTTTACTAGTATTACTAAAAGATAGCAATTGATGGCACTTCTGTTTAAGAAAATATATAATTAAACTCCTAGAAGAAAAACTTTACTTAACGTGCTACGATCTTACAGAGCTATCTTCTACGCTTAATTAAATTATGGACATACCCAATATCGAATATCTCTAGCTTGAGCAAGCGATAATTGACAATTTCACGGCTGATATTACTGGAAACAAAGAGAGCGCTAAAACTAAGACCCCTGTTATTTATAATTGGAATACCCACGCCATTACCCATGCCGTGGGACATCGCCGTCGTTCCTCTTAGACCAATGAAAGGGCTGCAATTTTAATAACTCTGACCTTCCGCCAATAATATTCTGAGCACCCCGTTGACTCGTTTAGGAAGCCATGTGCAACGAATTGCGTCATGTTAGCTAAGATTATCACCGACCGCGTGAGCGGAATCAACTTTAATTCGTTCTAAGCGTAAGTTCGACGTACCTGGGTAGTGCTTTCTAACCCCCATCCCCCGTTTAAAAATAGAATGTACGGGAGTACGGAATTATCTCCTACTCGTTGGGAGATAATGCTCAGCCCTCTAATAACTACACGCTCACTGCTTACTAAATAAAATGAACGCGAATATATATAACAAAAAAAAGCCTACGAGATCGCAATTATCTTAGAGAAAAGAAAACTGGTGCAACTCTTACAAATTAAACCGACCGTAATCCCTCCTGAAAAACATAAATAATTACCTAGAGAAAAAGACTAAACTCAAATGATTACAGGGAGAAGAAGAATGGTCTCATAACTACATAAATAATTATCTAGAGAGAACGAATGGGGCCTATTGAAAAACAAAATCACAGTACCTCATCACAACATGTGAAAGAAAAGGTGTCAGTTCATCGAGAAATCCTGTGTTTTTCCCAATTAAAATTCTATATAAAATCACTAACAAGACCAATTATGGGAATTAACACATGAATAGAAAGCCAAACTTACGGAGAATGAAAGACTATAACTCCAGAGGCTCTAACTAGAAAAGGTGAGATGCGCGAAGCAAAGGTTTGGATTATGTCTAGCACAGTTTTGTTCGGAGAGGCAATATTTTGGAAACTGAAACAGAGTTACTGAACCTGTCTTCTCGTTCGCAGCCTATAAAAGGAGACCGAGGATAATTCAAACTCACTTGCACATTGTAAAGACAGAAGGACGGAGGCTAGAGAGAGACGCTTGTTGAGGCTAAACCTTACCATCTGTGGCCGGGAAGCTTCTTCTCCACCAAAGCCAGTCTTTTCTGAATTTATATAGATCCTGAGAGGGTTCCTATGAGTAATTCAAAATCAGAGGTCATTGATTGAAAACCCTATGAGCTATTGTGACCTACCAGAAGTCTACATAGGGGTTTCAAGATCACCAGCTTTAATCCCCAGCAGTGTCTGGATTGGCATTAGTTGAACCAAAAACTGAAAGACTGCAAATCAACAGAACCCTGCATCTGACATATAAGTTAAGTCAATGTGTTATAAAACTTGTGCAATCTTGAGTGACCAGCAGCAGATTTCGTTAAGTGATGAATAGTGTGATTGCTAGCAGAGACATAAGAGTATAATAGACCAGCGAGGAATTCATTTGGAAAAGCTAATAAGAACATTTTAGTTAATCATTTGAAATTTTATTTCATCATTTCCAAGTTGTTGTAAAGTTATTCCTTCATTGAATCCATTCACATACTCATAATTCAGCACAAGACAGATAGATGTAAATAATTAATTTTATTTTGTTAAAGTTGAGTTTTGTTGAATTATTAATTATCACTAATAGTTACTTAGTGGAAGTGGCACTTTAGACTCTGACTTTACTTGGAACTCTTTCTATAGCAGAGATCTTCACAGCTGTGACTATCTAGTGATACCAGTGTACTTCTACACTGGGACCCCACCCTTTCTAGAGAGAAGACTTCTTCTAATCTACCACAATCATCACACTTATAAAACCTTCCGCTACAAAGTAGATGATAGCTGAAGGGAGCGACAGTTAACTGACGGCATACTGGCCAAAAATAGGGTGTTTCTGCTTCAAGTTCGAATTTTTTTTAATAGGTTTTTATTTTTGAAACCACCTCAGTGTTTGTTGGCTTAATTTTGACAAAGCTCGAAACAGGGTTGGTGTTAGGTTAAGGCTTGCTGCAATGTAAATATGAATAGCCAGTCTGGTGTAACATATGACCGTCATTGCCTTTTAACACGGCAATTATGCAAGCGACAGGGCCACGTATTGATCTCCAGTTGGACAAGATTGGGACGTCTGCCTTTTATTCTGTGGTTCTACCACTAAGGTTAATGAGTTCACATTGTCTATCTCATGCAGCTACGTCTGCGTGCAAATATAATTAAAAATAATTTTGGTAGTTTCTTATATAAACACGCTTAAAAGAAAGAACTTTTAGCATGCTTCTAAGCCTGATTTGTTAGGCTATATATTATTCAATGCGCCATACAGAAAAGATTGAACTAGCTTCACTTGCATAGAATATCATCTCAAAACCTACCATTCCCTGCCCCAGTCACCAAAACAACTTTGCCATCAAATCTGAGAGGTTGAGCCATTGTGAAATTTTAAAAAAAATATCACCGTCTCCTGAACAAGACAATATACTGTCTGTGTACAACAATGATTCAACCCTGACTTGTGAGCGTTATGTACTTTGTACTTTGCGGATGATGAGATGTTTATCAGAACTGTTCTATGCAGTACAGGAGTAAGGGGAGGTCAATACGAGAAAATAAATTAATAAAAAGTTGCACTGGAGGACGCACAGGCGGGATACAACAGCGAAGAAAAAAATTTGAGGCTCAGAAACTAGAGCGTAATTAGTTTTAATTCTTCGTGTTCTTCTAAGATACATTGTCTCGTGTTAAAAATGTCACTGAGTTTTTTTTTTTTAATTTTTGATTTGTTATCAGAGTATTTCAAACACAAGAGTCCGATAGGCAGAAAATAGCGCTACCTTGCAATACTGTTCTTATTTGGACAGGAGAGATAAATGCCAAAACAAATATTGGAAGTTGAACATGTTAGGCCCCAACATATAATTATAGATAATATTATCTGAACGGTGGAGATACATCCTACTCATGCCCCGTGCATTTTCCGGGGGTCTATGAAGAAACAGAAAGAATAGGTAGACTGCACCTCAGCAGTGTTGTCAAGGCGACTAATATGTGCGTGAGGTCTGGCAAGGGGACCAGCTGCAATTCTGGCTGCATGCCCTTAAAGAAGCGCAAATGAAAATGATGATAACCTTATAACTATCAGAGGTTGAAGGGGATATTTTTCTTCATCAATAAGTAAAAAAAATTGCAGTCCACATTCATTAAAAAAAATTAATGATGAGAAATATCCCATTCAACTTCTGATGGGTTATAATTAGGATATATATTGTTTTCAATTCCAAATAATATGAACAACTGCCGATATGGGAAATGGCATCACACCTGTCAAATCATTGAAATAGGGCAAATCACACTAACCAGTTATGCTTGTATGTTAAAAAAAAAAACCCCAAAGAAACAAAAACGAGATGAAACTGAAAACAAACAGAAACTCCAAACAAGAATAATGTTAAGGGAGAGGGGTGTAAAGGCCTGGTGGTTCCAGTTATATAACTGACTTTAACAGATATTTAATTGACTTTCACCTGTTAAAAGTCATATGCATTGTAAGAACAGCATCAGACCTTCACATTCCCAATTACTATATATTAACTTTTGTTCTTGTTAAATACTGCTTCACTGTATTATGCTGTTCCCTAGGTCTGTCTATCAAATTCATAGTAACGCATATATTGTGCCTGAGACAAGCATTATATTTCACATTTCTAGCTAGTGCCTATTTATGCTCAGTTTTAATAGCATAAGTACCTTCACATTTGGCATAGAAAGAAATAAAATGCAGATTTTTTTTTTTTAAAACTGATGAAGATAAACAATCAGTTCAATCTCTGATGGGTTATAATTAGGATGTATAGTGTCTCTGTGCATATAATATGCTCAATTGCTGATATGCGAA
The DNA here is from genome assembly GCA_024509875.1 of Oreohelix idahoensis. Classification (NCBI taxonomy): domain Eukaryota; kingdom Metazoa; phylum Mollusca; class Gastropoda; order Stylommatophora; family Oreohelicidae; genus Oreohelix; species Oreohelix idahoensis. The sequence continues at coordinate 89,655 of JAMPIV010007980.1, forward strand.
TGTGGCATCATATCTCATGTCCAATTATTGTAAATAGACTGAATTATGATTTCGAAATTGTGCATGTCCTTCATTACCACTAAATGGCAGTCTCTTCATATTTGTCATGGTGTAAAACACTAAAAATTTGAAGGGGGTAGGGTAGTTAAAGGAGGGCTGTGTGGAATCTTTAAGATTGGGATTGATATTTAATTTTCTCATTATTTGTCATTAGTAATATGCATTACTTGAACTTCACTAGTTCTTCACTTTCCTGCCATACTCCCAGTAATCATCTGTCGCGCGTAGATAGGTTTTAAAGTTATTTGAGGTCCCGCCTGAGTATAGGAGATAGTGATAATATGTGAGAAGTAGGTGTAAGAAATAGATTTTCACAAGTGAATAGTTTAAGGAGAAGATCTGTCTCTGGACTGAATAGTTTCTCTAGTCCAGCCTATCTATACGACTATATTTTAGGATAAGACAATCTTGCACCCCCTTATATTGAGAAATATAAGTTTACTAAACACATACACACACACACACAGCTATGTGACAAAAGACACACAAACGTGAAAAACTATGGTTAAATGGGTATGGGTCTGACCAACACACACAAAGTTAGTTCTTTTGTTGTTTATTATCATTAAACTTTACAACATCGAATATCTAAAAGAATCAAATAAATCAAAATTACATATATAGAGAAATGACAGAATACCCGTGCCCTCCCCTCCTTTGAGAAGATAAGAACCTAATAAGTTAATAACTCCAAAAGGTTAAAGGTTTAGCACTAGGTTACAGTATAGACCGTAAAGAGAACAAAATTCCTAATACGAGCTACTCCGTAAAGTAAACAACTGTTAAAAGCAAAATAACTAGTTTGGTACAATCTACCATAACAAGAAAATATTCAATCTCTCTCTCTGACATACGTGGCCACGCTCTCTCTCTCCTTATCTAATCTTGGTGATATTTCCTGGAATGTACAGTTATCCTGAATATATTTATCGATATTGATAGTGTCAGGGTTTAGTGCCAAATTTGGCCCCAGTCCAGCCTTGACAATAACTTTATAAGGTGGACGCCAAGTTTGGTGAGGTAATCCTGGATCGATAGTGTCACATTGAATAGTTAATGGTAGAAAAAAATCGAGATCTAGTGTTCACAGCAAAGAATGGAAAAAACAAATACTTCTGGTATTTGGACACAGCTAGTTGCTAAAAATTGTTACTGATGATGGTACGTGATTGATTGGTAAATCCTATCGGCTGGCTCTGGTGAGTGCCGATTCTGAAATACCGTGACTCTTCTGGATAAATATCCTCTTGGAAACGACTGTCAGAAGTCGGGAGAACAGTTATTGTTATTTCACCACAATGGGCTGATAAAAATGCAAGAAAATATATCTGGGTATTTTGTAAGTCCAGTTAAAATTTACTATTACAATGTTTGTTCGTCTCTGTGGCCTGTCCTGTTCACAACTGAAACTTGGAGACGCATCAGCCAACAGAAGACAACTTGTCACAGAGGTTTTATGATCATTGAATTGCCTATATCCTCTTCTTTTTCTTTCACTCGTATCCCCTATTTTATTATCACTCTACCTTTTTCCTGTATTTTTCGCATCCATTCGTTTGCGAGAAATATTTTTTTCCCATTCTCACTTTGCCAGTTTCGTTTCTCATTTAGAAACGCATTTCATTGCGGATTAAACGAGTAACTTTTTACGTAACGTGTCAGTCCCTCGCACCAGACGATTTGGCGTGAGAATGCATTCGGTCAATCGCTGCAGATTGACGAAATAACTGTGAATATTTTGGCTATCTCAGACATAGGGCCGACATATCGTCTGCATTCTCACTTGTCAAAACGTAGTTTCTCGGTGAGCGCTGAGGTGAGGCGTGAATCCCGACATCTCCCCGGGCGCAGTATCAGACATTTGTCTGGTATTTTGCATCTGACACGTAGTTTCCTCGGTAGATTCTCAGTATCAGGGTGGAGAAGGCGCCAGCACGCATTCGCTCAGAATGGTCATTTTGGCGTGAGGTGCGAAGACAGGAGGTGTTAAGAGAAGGGGAGGCTATTGCGTAGTTTATGGAAATAGTGTACATCTTTGTCTGGTGTTTCATATATACTGGAGGGAATTAGATTTCATTTTCACTCAGTAACTTCGCAGTCAAGACTAAAACAAGCCTGCGTTTGATTTCTAGAATCTCTGTTAATAGAGATGTCATTTTAGTATGATCGTAGTGGTTTAAGTTCTTAGTAGTTCTGTGTTGAGGTAAACTTATATTATTTATCTAGTATTTTGTGAGTGTTAAAGTGTTAAATTGCTTATTTCATTTTGCTAGTTAGATTTGTGCAGAGAGTTAAGTTATTAAGTCTGTTATATTCTCTAGTCGACGAGTTACAGTGGAAAGCGGAATAAATTATAATTTCTAGCTTAAAATCATGTAGCCATAATGGATTTAATTTAACTGCTAATACGCCGTCGAGAATATTTTAAAACTAACTTATTAAATGACTGCTACATCTTGAGTATTGACGGAATGCGTAGGTATTCCTAATTCAGGATGTTTGATTTTTAAATATAACTTATTCCACGGGAAGTGTTAAACTATAACACAAGCTACGCTTGCAGTTTAAATTATCAGTTATAGTATGTATAATTATTTGATATGTGTTCTTTCCATTTATATATAGTGAAACTGTGGTACCCAAACTTTGCCAGCGTTTGAGTAAAGAGATAAATCTGTGAAGAAAACAACAAACATTCTTACCTTAAAGATTTGATGTATAACTTTTGCAAGAACTTTAAGATTTTAAAGAAGTAACGGGTCATCGAGCCTGATCCCCATCAAGGCCAGCTCCTTGACGTGGAGATGGGGCTCAAGTACAGCCATCAGCGGCTGAAAAACCAAGACTGGCCAGGCCCTCCTAGACTCGAGCAAGACCACAGTCTGCCCTAGCAAGTCAAGGTGCTGAAGACGGAGGCAACCAGCCAAGAGGCGCACCACAGCAATCAGGATGCCACGCATTAGCGCTATGGGAAGTATGCCTATATCTGCAAAACGTTATGGCACTCGCCCTGTGACGGACACCCAGGCAGGCGCAGTGCCGGGCCCTCTGCCTCGGAAGGGCCCAACCCCTACTACTGGGGGTCCTTCTCAATTGCCCCGGGGAGCCAGGAGGCATGAGAATAGAGCTACTGGCCAAGCAAAGAAAAGACCATTTAAAATAATGCACTGGAATGCTGAAGGCGTCAATAGTAAAAAAGACGGCTACAGCAAAAAATTAGAGCTCGAAAATATCTTGAATGAAGAGCAAGTAAATGTATGTTGCTTGCAAGAAACCCACCTCAACAAAGACATAGCCTTCAAAATCAGAGGCTACCAGTGCTACCGATCTGACCGAATAGACAGGCGAAAAGGTGGAATACTGACACTCGTGAGGAATAACATCAGTGCATGTCAGCTTGAAACATATATGGAGGGGGCGGAATACCAGATGCTTCATCTCAGGACAGAAAGTTCAGAATTCCACCTGCTCAACTACTACTGTCCGAGCGACCGCCCACTGGCACTAGATACAATCCCAGCAAAAGAAAGACTGATTGTATGCGGAGACTTCAACAGCCACTCACAGAGCTGGGGCTATGATCACATGGACAGGAGAGGTGAGGAGCTTGAAAACTGGCAGGATGACAATGGGCTTATCCTGATTAACCAGCCAATCGACCCACCAACCTTCTACTCGAGATCATGGCACACCACCTCTACACCAGACCTGGCATTCCACTCACCCAGCTTGGAGTGGAACACCACACGCGTTGTAGGGAAACAACTTGGAGGCAGCGACCACCGGCCAGTCTTCCTAATTGTGGAAAATGAACTTGTCAAGGAGAGCAGCACTCTCTCTAGGTGGAACTACAAGAAGGCAGACTGGACAATGTACCAGCACCGTACTAGTATACTGGCTAGAGATCTGACTGTAGACAAAGACATCAATAAGCTAGTTGATGAATTCAGCAGATGCATATTACAGGCTGCTCGTGAAACAATACCTAGAGGGGCTCGTAAGCACTACAAACCATATTGGAATAGTGAACTAGAGCAGCTGCACAACGACGTGGAAACATCTCGAAAGCAGGCAGAGACCAGTCCATGCCAAGAACACCACAATAACTACCAGCAAGCTAAGGCCAAATTTCAAAGGGCCAAGTTGCAGGCCAGGCGAAGAAGCTGGAAGGAGAAAACAGAGTCCTTGAACTTTGAAAGAGATACGAGGAAACTGTGGAAGCTGGTAAAGCAACTTAACGATGAAGGTACAGAGAGAAACTCAAGGATTGCTCTGTACAAAGATGGAAACATCCTCATGGGAAAACAGGCAGCTGATCACTTTGCAGACTCCTTTGCTAAAGACAACAACATCGAAGTTAGCCCAGAGAAGCAACAGGAGACTCGTGAGAAACAACACGCAGGACGAGATGGAACCATACCTGAAGTTATGGAGGCACCAATCACATTCAGAGAACTGGAGCTTGCAATATCCAAATTGAAAATGAGAAAGTCGCCAGGAGTTGATGGAGTGTCCAATGAAATGATTAAGAACTTGGGAACCGCAGCAAAAACAAAGCTGCTGCAGATCTTCAATATCTGTTGGAACTCAGGCAGAGTTCCACAGACCTGGAGGGAAGCAATCATGATACCACTCCTAAAACCAGGAAAAGACAGTTCCACTGCCTCCAGCTACAGACCAATCAGCCTTACAAGCTGCCTCTGCAAAACAATGGAACGTATCATCAACCTCAGGCTACAGTGGTACCTTGAAAGTGAAAACCTTCTTGTACCACAGCAGGCGGGCTTTAGGCAGTGTTATTCCACCGAAGATCAGGCAACTTACCTTTCCCAAGAGATTGAGGATGCGTTCCAAGATAAGAAACTGGTACTAGCAGCTTGGATAGATCTAAGAAAAGCATTTGACAAGGTTTGGAAAGAAGGGCTTCTGAAGAAACTGAGAAATTGTAGAGTGAATGGTAAGATGTACAAATGGGTGAAAGCATACTTGCATAACAGAAGAGCCCGAGTACAACTAGATGGCCTCAAGAGTAAGAAAATTCTACTGCGTCATGGCGTCCCTCAGGGAGGGGTTCTGTCCCCCACACTTTTCCTAGTCTACATCAATGACCTGGTTGCTGAACTACCACATGGAATGAAAGTGGCAATGTACGCTGATGACCTGGTAATATGGTGCACAGATGAGCATGCAACAGTGGCCACCAAACTGCTACAAAGAGCTATAGATGCCTTAACCTCATGGGCAAATAGATGGTGTGTCAGCATCAACACAGACAAGTGCAGCACTACGCTCTTCACCCTCTCTCCCAAACAAAAAGCTGGTGTCATCAAGATAAACAAAGAGCTCCTGAGAGAAGATAAACAACCCACCTATCTCGGAGTTACATTCGATGATAGGCTGACATGGAAGCAGCACATCAACAAGGCAGCAACAAAGGCCAGGAGGAAGCTAGCCATCCTGAGAAAACTAAGTGGAACCACATGGGGAGCCAGCGGGAAAATACTTAGTAAAGTTTACCAGCAGGGCATACGACCACACCTGGAATATGGGTCAGCTGCGTGGTGTCCAGCATCAAACACCACATTACAAGAGCTAGATAAGGTGCAAAACCAGGCGCTTTGGGTCATCACGGGGGCAATGAAATCAACGCCTATAGTGGAGATGGAGAAAATGGGGAGGATACAAGCATTGAGAGAACGCAAAGACACGAAAGTGCTAACACAGGCAGAAAAGTTCCTCTGTATGCCGAGCCATCCAATGAAGGACAGATTCCAAAACCTAGCAATGGGGCGACTGAAAAGAAGCAGCTTTATCCACCAGGCCAAACGATTTCGTAGACAAACCTCAGACCTGCCTGAAGTTAACAGCCCTCTAAAGTCTGTGCCAGAACAAACCCCTTGGAGAGAGGAGCATGGACTACCAGTACACATCCACACAAAAGTGAAAGGAATATTCGACAGGGATGAACAGAACAGCGTGCAACGTAGGACAGTCACTCTCAGTTTCCTGGATGATAAATACCCACAGGACCTCTGGGTCCGAGTATACACGGATGGGTCAGCACAGAATGCAGTAAAGAATGGAGGAGCAGGAGTGTACATAGAATACCCAAACAACACTAGGGATACGGTCAGAGTACCAACGGGGAAATTCTGTAACAACTATGATGCAGAAGTCCAGGCAATCAAGGTGGCAACTGAGAAACTACTGAACACCAATCTCGGTCCACAGCCTGTAGTATTCCTGACAGATGCAAGATCAGCACTCCAAGCACTTCAGTCCAGAAAATTGCCAGTTATACAGGCCCTACTTTCTGAACTGTGCAACCAGCGCAGGGTCGCCATGCAGTGGATACCGTCTCATTGTGGAATACCAGGAAACGAGAGAGCAGACGGACTGGCTAAAGAAGGTGCTGCAGACGAACAACCGGATGTACCAGTAACGTACCATCAGAAGAAAAAGATGATCAAATCTATCAGAAAGCCACCAACATCAACGCAGGATGACTACCAAGCTATGAACAGATCAGAACAAATAGTCATTCTGCGCCTCAGAACAGGACACAACCGCCTCCGCAGCCACATGTATACAAAATTCAAGATTGGCAATTCAGCCATGTGTACATGTGGACAGGCACCCCAGACAGCGGAGCACGTACTGCAAGATTGCCCCGAATATGATATATTGAGGCAAACCCACTGGCCCAGAGAAACAACACTGGAAGCAAAACTATATGGACCCCCAGACAGCGGAAGCACGTACTGCAAGATATTTGCAATCAGTAACTTTCCCGACTCTGTTGACAAACTGACATATCTAAGATGGACCCCTGACATCCAAAACAATGGTATTATGAACTGGACCTGGGGTTTTCTTGGCCAAGACATTGAAAGATTCTGTCCTAAAAATATTGTTTTGTTACTAACATGAGTTTATACAAAAAAAACATTGCACGATATGACACATTTCAAGCGAACGAAAGAAGAAGAAGAAATCGAGCCTGATTTGATTCTTCCTGAGAACACTCTAGTCATTTTTCAGCCTTTGTGGCAAGTAACATATTTCAATCAGTAACTTTCCCGACTCTGTTGACAAGTGGTGGTGTGGCCAACTAAATTCCTATACTGAGAGAAGATGCCGACCTGACATTCCTCATTCGTTTGAAATCTAAGATGTTGACACTGTGCTCGCTATAAACGTTCGTGCCTGGACAATTTTATGTGACTTAAACAGACATCCAAAACAATGGTATTCCCAAGAGAATGGTCCCGGAAGTAGTGAATTCAACCCGTCTTTTGGACCTGGGGTTTTCTTGGCCAAGATTACCATTGAAGATTCTGTATGGGCAAGTCCTAAAAATATTGTTTTGTACTCACAAAGCTGTGAGTATAACAAAAAAAATGCACGTGATCACAGTTGAATGAATAGGGTGAATGCAGGACTGAGCGATCCCTTTATGGTGGTAATTTGACACCCATTCATTTTTTTTTTGCTGTCATAACATTCCTTTATGCAAGGTATTGCTAACTTTATATATATATATATATATATATCCCCTTATACTAGATCAGAGTATCCAGTCTGTTCATACCTTAAAGGGGAAGAATTTTAGACTAAACCATATGTATCTGTGACTCTTTGGGCTATCACTTTCTTCTAACGGGACTGTGAGCTATACATCGAGGGAAGGATCATACCAACGGGTCTATCATTCTTGTAGGATTTCTTGATTTTTGTTTATGATTTTTTTTGTATATGCTTGATGTGATTTGATATGTTGTGAGAGAAGTTTAGTCTTGATAAATAAACTACTCATAAAATTTATTCCAGCGTGTCGATCAGTTCGTTTTTCCCAAACGCTTCATATAATCATTGTCATAGTTTTTCCCATGTCTGTACATCTAACTGTCGTCTTATGTGTGTATGTATGTGAGTGGATATATATATATTTCATATATATGTGTGTAGACTGTCTGACTCAATCTAAATCTGTCGTAGAAGATAGGTGAAAGAGAGAAGATTTCTTGATTTCAGAGACAGCCTCTATCACATTTCTACCATCTCACTCGTGGAAATCTATTGCTATTACTACTTCTCACTGTGACTATCACTTATTCTAATCTATTCAGAAGGGACCAACCCAAGTCTTAATTCCCCTATCGAAAATCTACGACACAACTTTAATCCAATCAGTAAAAATCGAGACAAGGCCCAAGATATAGCCACATAAAAAAAAACGCTGGTCGCCATTGATGAGGTTGCCTAATGGATATAGGAACATTATGAAAAAATTACTGCTAATGATATCTACATATATATATACACGGAAGGGGATGAGACATCTCTTATCCTCTCCGTCAGTCCTGATTAAAGTTAAAAGGTGCACGTTATGTCTAGCCTATCCTGTCGCGCATCGCTTAGCGGGTGCAAGTTTGGTTGAGGCATGCAGCCTTTTTCCCCTCCTGCTCCGGTCAACGTTAAGCGCATAATGTCAATTATGATTAAATTATCCCTACGCGCACTCAACTAATATCGCCTGTCATTAATAACTATTAGATTTTCGGCGTCTGTTTGTTTAGTCGCATGAGATAATCAAACACAGTCACTTACTAAATTACACACAATGAAATAAAAGTGAATTGTATTCCGTCAATTATCAGTCGCCTAGTGTATTTATTAGTCAACTAAACCGTCTCTTTCTGTGTGATAGCGGGTGATTAAATTTACATTCCCAACTGAAACATCTGGAATAAAAATAGCTACGCGTTATTTAATTCGCTAGTCTTAACACCTAGAAAATCACAGTGAATTTAAGATGCTAAAACTTTTAACACGTTAATACGCTTAAGCACAAATTTATATATTACCAGAAATCCAGAAAGAAACACCACGCTCTATTAACACATCTATTCCCAGTGGATCTAGATAACGTGTTTAGGCTCTCAGAAAAAAATCTGAGCGACTCTGACTGATAATGATTTTAGAAAGACGCAGTTTATATACGATCATGTTGTTATGATCTCTAGAAGATGTGAATTCTCACACTCCGTTTCCCAGTAGAGAAATCTGAAACTACTTTTCCCAGATCAAGGGTTTAACGGTCGCTTCTGCCGGCCGTTGCTAATCGACAACAAAAGCTTAACCCGTGTAGCGGGCTCCCGTCTGAGATTTTCCCTGTTTCTTGAGATCAGAGAACTTGCTCCCCTTATAGAGAATCTTCAAAGGCCGTTACCTTTCCACGTGTGATCTGCTCGTCATCGTAAAATTGACAAATTCGCTCGCGTGAGAAACTTGCGTAAACGAACGTGGTTCGCCCCCTGCTATGAATGACAGGTTGCAAAAGTTGGTAAACAAGCTCGTTTGATATGGTCAAGTATAAAGAGAGGCGTGGATTACAAAGTGAGTCAGACAGGCAGAGAAATGCATGACTTTGTTAGCGAATCTTAAAACTTCGCTGAGGTCACGAAAGGCTGTCGGATACAGGAGGCTTCATTTCCGTTATACGTCACATCATCATATAATAATGTTTGTTCTCATTAAATACTGTTTGACTGTATTGTTCATTTCACTAGGTCTGTCTATTCTTAAAACCTTTTCTATAGTAACTTAGGTATCCATACCTGTCAACCTGTACGAATTTTTCGTACAATGTACGGATTTTTGATACTTTTAGCAGTGTACGGCCGTACAGACTCGTTGTACGAATTTTTTTTCCCCTCCAAAAAAAAAAAAAAATTTTTTTTTTTTTTTTTTAAATTCTAAAAATATTTTCTAACCCAAGTTTTTTAAAATTTCAAATCAGAAAATATTTTCTAGCCCAGGTTCTTTTTTAACCAATTTTTTTTAATTTCGGGAATCTCGGCGTCCGTTTTTAAACTGAGGTCTCTCCCAGCAACCAATCAAATCCTTTTATACCCTACAATTCGGCAAAAACTTTGAATTCGGCTCAATCGCTTTCAGTTTTCAGCGTGACATGACGTGTTTTTAAAGTTACCTGTTATCAACGACCATGCTTGCTTGCCACCACACTTCGACGCCATTTTGTTTAAAAAAGCTAAGTACTTATAACTTGGTTAAATATTGATGTTGTTTTGCTTTGTTGCAATTTAATCGATGTCTTAATCTTTCCTGTTATATCTTGCCCTTCAATATATTTCCGATAAATTGTCATAATATTCTGTGTAGGCCCTACATAACTAGGGAAAAAAAGTTTGTTTGCGTTGAGTAGGCCTACTTTATTCCAGCGCTCGAGATTCGCTGCTTTATTTTTTAATAAAGTGGCAATCTGTTATTACTGGTCTAGACTACCAACTCTTAAATAATAATTTTGTAAATTTTTGGTGGTACGTTTTTTCTTCCTAGATTTGATATTCTGTTCATAATTTTGTTTATTTATTTATTTTATTTTTTTTTGCTGTTAGCCGTTTGCTTTGTTCGTTGTATTTTTTAATCATTCTCTACTGTATGTTGTCTGATGTGTGTGTGCCTCTACTGACAGATAGTGGTCAGAAAAAGAGCTTCTGTAGCTTTTGGCTGGAAGTTGTTGACCAGAAAACTAGTACTGGTGCCATCCGCTTCCCTAATTTTAAAGTCATCATTCAGCGACTGCTGATACTCCCTCACAGCAATGCTGACTGTGAAAGATCATTTTCAATGATGAAAAAAATCCACACAGACTGCAGGAGGTGCATGAATGCTGACACACTCACTTCTATTTTACAGTGTAAGATTAACATTGATACATGCTGTGCAGAACTTAAGCCCACAAATGCAATTCTGCAAAGTGCTAAAAGTGCGTGTGTTGATTATAATACAAAACACTGTACATCGAAAGAATAGTGTACCTCATGCTCACTAAGTTTTTTATATGTAAAGAACAGCATGAGACTATTAGCATGTTTTATATCACAATAATTCAAATGCTAATAGATTTGTATATGTCATTTCTCATTTTAAAACTGTATTGCGTATAATTTATTAATATCTTTTTTGCGTAAGGATTTTTGGGTGTTTATAAGGATTATTTTGGTCCGGCGTACAGATTTTTGTCTCAGAAGGTTGGCAGGTATGGGTATCATTCCAGACACCTCAGGCTTTTACATCTCCACCCATTTCCCAATGCTATTTTCTGACAAATAAAGACAAAGCTAAACTCACTGGGTCTTATCTCCCCTTAACTCTTGGAGGGAGCTCAGGGCTACTTTACTCTGCCTTCCTTTGCTGTGGAGGTAGTAATGATTTATCGTTTCGTTATAGATTCATGTCTGAAGAGATGACATCTTTTTTTTCTTTTGACAAGCCCAGACTACAAGGTTACTAATTGATGTAAATTTTATTATTTCAGAATTTTACATTTTGTCTTCAACGATTAAAAAGTTGAACTGTTAATGGAATATCATTCATTATGTCAGAGGATAAAGCCCCTTCAATAAAACGTCTTGATGAGGTGGTGGTAAACAGGATTGCAGCCGGAGAGGTTATTCAGAGACCAGCAAATGCTATTAAGGAAATGATAGAAAACAGGTTTGCTACTTTTTCTGAATCGATGTTTACATATAATTTAAAATTTTCTCAGCTAGCATGTTTATATGTTCAGTGCTGATGAAGTTTTATATTACAGCAATCTCTTGTAAGCAGCAAGTTTTTTTAAATATGAATTTGAATGTGCACTTATTTTTCTCTATTATTCTTGTCCTGATTTTGTCTTGTATTAGACCATAGTGAAACTACTAATAATAATATGGTTATGACTTTCAGGGTTCCTGTGGGTCATAAAAGAAGTTTTGGCTTAAAAAAAAAAAATAAAGTAAGAAAATATGAACCTAATTCAGGAATGGGTGAGGAAAAGCCACAGAATTTCACAAAGATTTTAAAAGTTTTGAAAAAGTCATGGAGTTTTTGGTTGTTAAGATATTAAATATAAATTATTGTAGGGCTACCAGACATCCAGTCTTGACCAGATTTGTCCAGCTTTTCATGCCTAAACTTGCATCAGTTTTGATTATTTAAATACCATATATACTCTTGTATAAGTCGACCCTTTGACTAGGATTTAAAAAGCTTCCAAAATGAATGATCTGATTATAATTCAAGTTTTTTGCCATTTCAGAATTCCCGCATTGAATTGGAATTTCTGTGGCTTTCTGCAAATTCTTTCATTTTCAGCATAACCCTTTCCTGTTTAAAATACTTGAAATTGCCGCCCTGAAAGCCTGAATACTGTTTTTGATCATTGCCAAGTAGCAACAAGATCTCTGTATTTAGCGAGACCTGAGTTATAAATAGATTTCAAGTAGATTTAACTCTTTGACTCCAGAACAATGCTCAGAGCGTTGCAAAATTGTAACTGTCGTGCCACCCTAATGCTCAGAGCGTTTTTTTTAGTTTATCACGAATAAACCCCAAAAATCATCCATTTAATGCAGTTCATATTTTAAAACTCGTAAAATGACTTTCGCTACTATTTAAACAAGTTTTAATTTTAGTGTGGTTAAGCAGCAGGTTTGCGTGTTTTGATGTTATTATTACAATTTGTGTGATGATTCTCATGTTTGCATTTTTCATTGTTATTGCGACAGAAATAGGACAAGCATTATATTTACAATTTCTAAGCGAATAATAGTGTCAACCTACTTAGAAACATTGCTGACATTGATGATGATTGTTTGGTAGCCACAGTTTATTGTCAGCTATCGGAATTGGTGCAGAAAAGCTAGACACATTAGATTTAGTTGATGAGTGGGCGCTAGTCCTATTCTGGACGATTGAAAAGCAACAAAACTAGACCTACAGTAACATCTGATCACTAGTCCTAGGTAGAAGATGAAGCTAGGGATACTATTAAAACATTAACCACTAGCACAGAAGAGGAAACCAATGGTGGTAAAGATGGCAGAACTGAAGGCAGTACTGGAGAAAATCAAGATGGGCAAAGCAGCAGGACAAGATGGTAAAACACCAAAAATGGTTAAGTACATGGGAGCAGCAGGTAAGCTATTACTCCTGAGGGTCCTACAGGCAGCTTGGTGCAACAAGACCACAACAAAGGATTGGGAGATTCCAATCATAACACCCATTTTCAAAAAGGGTGACAGCCGACAATGTGGAAACCAAAGAGGCATATCCCTTCTCAGTGTCCCTGGTAAAATCTACTCTAGAATCCTGGAGCAGAGACTCAGACGCCTATCTGAGCCACAAATGGATGAGGTCCAGTGTGGCTTCTGAGCAAACTGAAGTACTCAAGACCTAATCTTCACACTCAGACAGCTGAGTGAAAAGGACCTTGAGTATAAGAGTGAGATCCATCTTTGTTTCTTAGATCTGGAAAAGGCATTTGACAAGGTCCCCTGGAGTAAACTTTGGGACTGTTTGACAAGGAAGAACATTCCAGCACCTCTGATGCATGCTACAGAGCTTCTACAAATCTTGAAGAAATTATGTGAGGACGGCAAACCATAAGTCAGAAGAGTTCAGGACCACCACTGGTGTGTAAGACAAGGTGATACCCTGTCATCTTATCTTTTCATACTCCTCATGGACGATGTCATCAAGGCATGTAAGGAGAAGACAAGAAAGTATTCAGTGGGGTACTGGAAGATGAGACAGGTCTGTATTTCAGAGCTGGCATTTGTTGATGATGTTGCCATGATTGCTAAATCAGAGGCACATCTTCAACCCAACCTGCACGTCTGGAAGGAAGAGCTGGAGAAGAGAGGGATGGTCTTAAGCAGCTCTAAAACAAAAACCATGGTGATATCACGAGAAGAAAAAAAGGCATCAGATTAAGCTGGGAGAACAGGTCCTGGAGCAGGTCAACCACTGGATTTTGATGTTTCTTTTTTTCAACATATTTTATTTCTTGATAATGACTTGATACTGTAAATGTGAATCTGCTGTAACATTTCTTTTATAGTGTTATATTTCTTAAAATTCATGTGAGATAAAAATCAATACGGTATGAATTATAAAGATAAAGGAAAGGCAGAATGTTAGATAGGCCTGTGTGCCCAGTTCTCAACACTTTGAAAAGGAAGTTTGTTGGTTCGTTCGTTCCCTCAAATGTTTTAATATCTTCAGTTTTGTGGTAAGTTTCCTCATATTTAAGGGACACTGAACAACTCATGAGAACTGGAGACAGCCATGAAATGGATGACAAAGACAGGGAAAGACCTTGAGCAGATGGCACAAGACAGGCAGACTTAGCATAAGTTTGCTGAAGGCCTATACTCCTTGGGGAGTTGAAAGGTGAAAGAAGAAGAATGGTTAAGTTCCATTTTTTGGGGTGTGGGAGGGTAGAACAAAAACATCTTTTACCAAAATCTGGTTTCACATTCTGAACTCTTAAGTGTCTTTTGATTGCAGCCTTGATGCTGGGGCCACAAATATACAAGTCACAGTCAAGCAGGGTGGTCTGAAAATGTTACAGATTCAGGACAATGGCTGTGGAATTAGGGTACACTCATGTCAGATTTAGAAACACTGTCTCATGTATCATAGATAAAATGTTTTAACTCAGCGTAGATTTGCTTGGGAGAAAAGATAACATAAGCATTATCCTATAGTCTGACGATGACTTAGTTTTTATGAACCACTGCACTGTTGGTTGAAATGAGAAGTTAAAGCTGTATTGGTATGTCAGAAAAGAAAGCATTAAACATTTTTATTAACATTTTTAATTGGTAAACTTTAAGATGATGCTTCTATGAAGCTACTTTGCATGAAATGTGCCTATATTTTTCACATATTATTATTTTTTGTTGTGCTGTCGATTGCAGAAAGAAGATATGGATATTGTATGTGAACGTTTCACTACGAGTAAACTACGACAATTTGAGGACCTCAACACCATCAACACTTACGGCTTTCGAGGAGAAGCACTTGCTAGCATAAGTCATATTGCCCATGTTACGATTACCACAAGAACAGCATCATCAAAGTGTGCTTTCAGGTAATCTGTTTATTACATTTTTGTTAAGTAGTTGATAGGGCTGTTATCAATGATCATCATTCTCTTTTCCTCATTTTACGCACATGAGTAGAGAGCTACCATTGCAGTTTACCTCTTTGCAGAAAGCATGCCATAAAGCACTTCATGTACTTTTATAGTGATTAGTTTCTGAAGCTATTTGTTTTACATGATGATGTTGTCAACCCCATGCACATCTTCATAGTAATCACATCTTCCTAGTAATCACATCTTCATAGTAATCACATCTTCATAGTAATCACATCTTCATAGTAATCACATCTTATGATATGCCTCAGGGAGCAGTGGTTATGTTCTTTCCTCAGAGACTGTCTGAATCCCAACAGGATGTTCCCAGTGAAACTTTGATGGTTTTGCTGTACTACACATTTCATTAAGGGATTTCTATACATTTAATTTAACCCATCACTTCACTGCTAATTTCATCATGAGAGTTTAGTTTGAATAGCTGAGTATGAGTGAAGAACTATCAAGCCCAGGTTGTTGTCTATGGATATCAGTTGCAGACAAAAATTATTAAGCCTGGCATATAGGTTTTTTCTTTATGGTTGAGTTAAAAAAAAAACAGGAGATGGCTCAGTGATGCTTTGCTGGTTTTGCTGTACTGTACATTTCATTAAGGTGTTTCTATACGTTTAATTTAAGCCGTCATTCAACTGCTAATTTCATCATGAGAGTTTATTTTGAATATCTGAGTACAAGGGAAGAACTATCAAGCCCATGTGATCAGCTTGTTTGTTTGTCTTCAAATTTGTCTTTGATCTACCATCTCTAACCGTTAGTTCTTGGTGATTTGTCTTCAGGTATCAGTAGCAGACAGGAATGATATTGCCTGGAGTATAAGTTTTTTCTTTATGTTTGAGTTTAAAAAACATGAAGTTTTCTTCGTGAGTTTGAGGCTGGAGTTATGTGGCCTGGCATAAATGCATGTTTTCTCCACATTCAAGTGAGCAACCAAAATTATCAAGTCTAATTTCTATTATTTTGTCCAGGGGAATCTATTCTGATGGTAAACTGAAAGAGCCAGTGAAACCAACTGCAGGCAACATAGGTACCCAAATCTCTGTAAGTGATGCATCTTCACACTGTAGTTTATTTTTAACACTGTCTTTGTTTCAATTGTTAACATAACACTTCATGTAGGTTCTTGTTGAAGGCATTATATATTTTTTAACCTTTTGTAACCATGTTATGAGAAATAAAATACAAATTTTTATTTCTTACTTTTTGCCCAGTCTGAAGGGTGCAGTAAAGAGCAAGGCCTCTTGGTGCGATTGGCAGCTTCATCCTCCCAGGTTTCTGGATTTATGTCCAGTGCCCTCATGTCTCTCTTGCACAGATCTTTGAATCTCATCTGCTGTCGCCCAACTGTTCTTTTGCCATCTGCCAGTTGTCTGTAGAAGATATCTTTCAGGATGCAAAGCCAGCGTAGTCTGTGCTGTCTGAGCAGTATATACATGCTTTGAAGGCGAGTACGTGACAACACCTCAACATTTATCACTTTGTCCTTCCATAAAATACCAAGGATGTGGCGTAGACACCGTAGGTGGAAGGTATTGAACCTTCTTTCTTGCTTAGCATAGGTTGTCCAAGTCTCGCTGCCGTATAGAAGTGTGCTGGTGACGCAAGCATTATATACTGCAGCTTTGGTCTTCATTATGAGTTTGGAGTTTCCCCAAACACGTGTTGTGAGATGGGTAAAGGTGGCTGCAGCTTTGCCAATGCGGCTGTCAATTTCTGTGTTCAGAGAGAGTTTGTCATTGATGGTAGACCCTAGGTACGTGAAGTGGTACACCACTGCCAATTCATAGTTATCGATAGTGATAACTGGTGCGACATCCACATCCTGACCCAGCATATTTGTTTTCTACAGACTTATTATGAGGCCAAAGTCCTTGCATGCTAGGGTGAAGCGGTTCATCAAGCTCTCAAGCTTCTGTTGACTTTGAGTGACGATGGCAGCGCCATCGGCGAATAACAAGTCTTATAGTGACCCTTCTGATTTTTATTTTTGCCTTCAGCCATACGAGGTTAAGCAGTCGGCCATCTGACGTAGTGTGAAGACATATTCCTTCAGTTGCATCTCCAAATGCATGTTTCAAGAGTAAAGCAAAGAAGATCCCGAAGAGGGTTGGAGCCAGAATGCAGCCTTGTTTAACGCCACTGCATATGTCAAAGGGCTGTGATGTACTTCCAACATATTGGACTGTTCCCTTCATGTCTTCATGGAACTACTTTATCATTTCCAGAAATTTAGCGGGACAGCCTATTTTCAATTGGCGGGGGGCTGCCCTGCTTAAAGCGGTCGGTAGCTTCCACTGAGATCCTAGAACCTCTCCCACTGTCGGAAGTAACCCCTGGCACCATGCCTTGCACCAATTGGGCGAGATGCTTATAACCGGTAACTGCTACTTTCCGTGTTATGCCGACACCATAGGGTGAAGCTGTAGTGTCCCCTCCAGGGGGCGAGCTTGGGCAAAGTTATATGGTGATCAAGCTGTTGCCCATGCAGCATGTTTCCTCTCTCCACGCAGCCGGTAGGTCCAAATGAACAGCAGTAGCCGATACAGTACTAGCCAGGTCGCAGGAGTAAATAAATTATAATATATGTATAAAAAGCCAGAAATAAAATGAAAAAAGAAACTTATCAATTGGTCAGTTACAATGTGGAACAGTCAGTTAAAGTTCTTTGGACATGTCATGAGATTAGAAAAATGAGAAAATCTGATTTTAGTAGGTAAATTCAAATCAAAGAGAAGGTTCGATAGACAGAGAGAAATACCTCCAGTAAATTAACTGCATGGCATGAGAAGATTTTGAAGATGCAGCTGATTCAAGACAACACCATTTGGCACAGCTTCCAGTTTAAACATATTATTCAAAAAGTATTAAATTAGTAGTTCATTTTGAACATGGATAGTCCACTTTTTTGCAAGACAATGCTTGTGAAGCATATTGTGCGTATTGTGTCTCCAGTATACACCACCAGATGTTTCTATTGTCTTATTGTTATTGTTGAACAAAATCAACATCATTGCACTCCGGGCAAACCCATTGGTGCGCATTCTCCCTCAGTATATGTAGAAGAGTGTGATTGCTAACTTCCTGTAGCTCGCTGGTTGTATGCACGACAGATGCATTCTCTCATACATCCATCTCTGATAGTCATACATTTGACACAAAATTCCAACAGTCTTAATCTTGATGATTCATTCATCTATTGCAAGTCATTCTCTAACAGGCGATCATTAATTGTTCTCAGTATCTCTCTCGCAGCCGAGCTGAGCAGACGTAAATGGATTGTGTCTCACATTTCGAATTTTAACACACGCTTTGGAAATGTTACTTCAAGGATTGTTATATTGGTGTGTTCCTTTTTAGATTGTGAATATTGTGAGCGTGACATTGTGTTGATTTAACATATAGTATTTGAAAAAAATGCCAGGAAATTATGAACTATTCATTTCTTTTCATTAACTACACATTCCATCAACAATGACCACGTGACTCGGTACTGAAAAGGGTGGTCGGCCAGCGCGTATTCCTGGCAACCAAACCCACTCCAACAAATACAGTTTCCAGCGGAACGATGTATTAAACATGTCACACTTGGAGATCGCCGACGGCTCGCAGGTAATAAAACCCTCTAGGGATAGTCGACTGCACTTGACCACCATAAAAAGTTACACTTTACAAAAGGACAAAGCGGTGCGTTTGAAACTTAAGAGCAGGGTTCGTAGCGACCTGGAAAAACCTTGAAAAACCTGGAAAACGAAAAAAAAAATTCCAGGCCTTGAAAAGCCTGGAAAAATGGCTATAAGCCTTGAATTTTCCGCATCGGACCTTGAAAAATAATACGAAATCGAAAGTTCGTTACTTTGTGTCCATTTTTTGGTTATTGATGGTATTTTTCGCAACAACAGACGCGACGAGTCTAAAAATAAATCTGCGTTTACGCCATTAACGCAAAGCGCCGAAAACGAAACCTGCCGAAAACTTCTGGAAATAGAAGTGCGCAAAGGGAAGTAAAAATTGTAAAGTTACCGTACAATTTTTACTTCCCTTTGCGCAAATGTTACCGTACAATTTTTACTTCCCTTTGCGCATTAAATCCATTTCCAGAAGTTTTCGGCGCTTTGCGTTAACGACGTAAACGCAGATTTATTTTTAGCACTCGTCGTAAGTAATAAATTCATTTATCTCATTTATAAAACCTATTTAAATAAGTCCAGTTTATAGATAGACCTACTGTACTTGCGTCTGTATTTACAATGTAACTGTAATTTTAACCATGGCCAAAATTAGCCTATAAGCAAGCGTTTGAACGAAATTTTTTTTTACCTCTGCATACGGGAATATATTTGACACAGTTTATGATGGTCAGGAATAGAAATTGATGGCAATTCCATATCCTATAGCCTACCCTGTTATCAGACCCATGTCCCACTGTTCATTTCACCACATTTTTTGGAAATAAATATATTTTGAATGCTTTTTTATTATATTTATGATGAAAAGACTTATCCCGTTCTACCTTTGAAGGGTTATAGGCTAATTAGGATAGGCCTAGGCCTACATGTTTTCAATTTCAGATAACATGAATAACCGCCGATACACGAAAGTGGCATCACATCTGTCAAATCACTGTAATTAGGATAAATGAAAATCTGCAATTTTGTGGATAGGCCTAGACCTATGTTATTTACAATTTAAAAAAAAATTTAATTAAATTTTAAATAAAAATCTAAACAATCAAACGAAACAAAACCCAACAAAAATAGGGGGGGGGGGGGGGGGTAAAGGTCTCCAGTTAGATATTTAATAGATTTTCACTTATCATAAGTATTACCCTCCCAATTACTATATATATTACCTTTTGTTCTAGTTAAATATTGTTTGACTATTATGTATGCGTTTAGATTTTGAATTGGTAAATATACATACATAGCTTAGGCCTACTCATAAGTTATTTGTGTTCCTTTTTTTTTTTTTAAACTAACACTACTAGGAGACCTACAGATGTGACATCATTTTTGACCAAGGAAAAAACTCTTGAGAGCTGAGATTATTTGGACTTTTTTTTTTTTTCCAGTGAAAAGTCACCATAGTTTTAATTCAAATTTCATACGCAACAAGGGACATATTCTCTTCTGTGGTAGTTTTTATTCAGCCTTCAGCTTTATTTCAAAACCTGAAATTCAGATTGGTGCATTTGGAACAGTAGCGGAAAATAGGAAGCATTTTCCTGTAGCACTGAAGAAAAACAACTCAAATTGAAAAAGACAAATCATCCTGTGTTTTGTGCGACAGAAGATAAGGCATGCCGACAGTCACCTGGCATGATACGAAAAGATTTAACCTTATATCCACTGTTCACTCCAATGATAATATAAACAAGACAGTTAGAAAGACAAATTCTTTAGGGCAGAACAATTCAGAAGCCAGTGCTTGCAGAAAAGTACAGCAAAAGTATGGGAGGTGTCGACCACTTCAGCCAACTAGGTGCAAGCTACCCCTACCCACACAGATCCTATTTTTATATTATTTCTTAGTTGAAACTGCCCTGGTCAATGGGCACATAACCTACAACACTGCCAACTCTACAAAAAAAAAGATCAAAGTGAAGATCAGGATGTCAGTATGACTCTTATTGAACCTGCTAGGAGCCGCGCTAGCGTAGTGGTTACCACACCGCTCTGGCGACCGGGTGATCCAGGATCAAACCCGGGCGACGGCATTTGAGGATTTTTCGTCGACCGGGATTTGGACTGGATTAACTCGAGACCTGGCGAGAACATTTGAAGAAGTGTCGTCGACCAGGGATTGGCGGCTCCTGAGCCGACCCAGCTCTTAATGGGTACCTCCGAAATCGGCAAGTATCTGCCTGAATGGCGAGGGACACCTGTCTCTGTACAAGAAAAAAGGGATACTCACGTAAAATCAATGTCAGGTTAGACATTAATAATAACCTGAGATTTTGCCTCGAGTATTAGCGGGCGTACGGGAAAAAAAAAAATTGAACCTGCTATTCTTCGACGCAATGTGACACCTTCAAAACAACACGACTTACTGAGCACCACTTCATTGATAAATATGAAAGGGCAAGGTACAAACCAGACTGTAAAGTGTGTAAGGCTGCAGGGAACAGAAGCCTAGACTTGCATGTACTGCCCAGATTGCAATGTACCTCTATGCCTGATACCCTGCTTCAAGTTATACCACACAGTCAAGGATTATCAACGTGGATCGTTGACAAAGACTCTTGCAGAGGCCTACAGCTACAACTTCAACCCCAGTTAATGAAAAAAAGCATCTCAGACTCCAACTAGAGGTACTTAACTACTCAAACATTTACAAACGCTCATTGCCAGATGCCACAGACGCAGAATACATTCAAAAAAGACAAACACGAAAAATACAGTTTTTTTTTAAACATTTTATTCCAATTTTATTAGCCTTTTATGTTGATATGCGTGGTTAATCGTTAAATCAATACGTCAATCAAGCTTATTTTATTCATTACCATCCATGTCACTAACATTTTATTGCGCTGATGTTGAACAAATTCACTAAAAACTTGGAAAAGATGTCTGTTTTTCAATCTTTTATGAATTTAAAAAAAAAAAAAGTTCTTTTTAAAGAAATCTGCAAACACCCTTGGTAATGGGAGACGGTAATGCTCCGGATTGCTGATCAGCAAAGTGATAATTATATCTGAGAAAATTAGATGAAAATATTAGAGTTTCCCATCCTTGAAAATCACGTGCTGGACCTGGAAAAACCTGGAAAAAGCCTGGAAAATGCTTGAAGAAATTTGCTATGAACCCTGTAAGAGTTGTAGCTAGGAGTCGGGTTTAACTTTCAAAGTATCAAATGAGGGCCAATGTGTTACAGTACTTTTCTACAACACTTTTCAATACGAGGCTTTCTGCACAGCGTGTACCAAACACTACCAGACTGACCATATCGAAACGAGATCTGCTATGGCTTCCAGCGTCGCATAGCAGACATCAACAACAAGACACTACAGAGCTGTCAACACAACAACATTAATTTTATCAACCACACTCCTTTCTTTACAAGCAGCTCAGGAGTGCAAAAGAAACGCCTCTACACAGATCAAATACATACATCCGAACTAGGAAGCAGCATCCTAGCAAAAAACATTAAATATCCGGAGCGCACGCAAAACGACAACCCAAAATACACAGAGAAAAAAACCCATCTACCATGAGATCAGCCAATCACGATAATGCACAACATACTTTACCGGCCCCTCATAGAAGCGCACCTATTGGGAGTGGCTTACCTTACAACAACCATAATGCCACCAACAGTCAGGAAGCCAAATGTTATGATGTTATGTTTCCTGCACTGCCCATAAGACAGTCCCTCACAAACAACTTACATGACAATTCTACGAGCAGTGTCACAAGATCCCAGACCCAGAAACCTCCTAGCAGTGTTAAAACGACGACAGACAAAATCTAGTCATTCTTCCTCATGTAGCCAACATCATCGTCCTCAGTGGAATCCAGAACTTGGCTACCTGATGCAATTCAGCCCTGCGTCACTCAGCCAAGCACTAATGATGTCTGTGCAACGTGGTCACAACTATAGACCAGACAGAGACATCCATCATCGATGATGACTACACACATACTTTTTCACTGACTGAATCCCTGCGACCAAAGCCGTCTCTCCCCTGTAATTTAGTTGATTACTGTTACGCCTAAACTAATAAGTACTTTGTTACTTTCTTGGAACACTCGTATTCCATTGGCTACAGGCCTTTAAAAGTTTTTTACTTGTTTGATTTTTGTTTCAGTTAGCCACCTAAAGGCTGTAGTAGCTGCCTCTACCTCCATTCTCATGCTGAAAGTTGTTTTCTTGTAAGCCCTGCTGTTTGGCGACGATTCTGCCCTTTACTCTAGCCGAGAAGCCCCAACCTGATTTCTCACAGACCCATCAGTATACACAATGGCATCATTATCCCTGGCATGATCATGTATCATTATAATTAATTTCTTCTGTTTTCCCATTGTCCCAAGTTCTACACTCTCTACCAAGACTGATGATGACTTGCTGGTAGTTAATCCAGTTCTCATCCGACTTAGTCCACTTTTCCCCTTTGAATATATTTTCAACTGTGGTCACCTGCTTGATCATTACCTCAGCCTGTGCCATCCTTGACATCCCCTTCTTTATTCTTGTTCACTTAATGTCAGCTATGTTTCCATGCAAGGGGTGCCGTTTGTCTGTGATTACTCGCATATAGGCTTTTGCCTGGGCCATCGCATATCTGGATTTTATGGCAGCACTCCAAGCATGTATCTCATTGTCACAATGGGGTTATCTCGTGTACAGCCCAAGACTATACGCGTCCCTTCATTTTGAATGCTTTCTAGTCGTTCACGTGTTACTGACAGCGTGAGTATTCCCAGCCCATACTTAGTGACCGATAGGACTAGCTGATGATAAAGAAGAAATAGTATTCTCTGCTCCAGATGGGCTGCGGCCATTAATTTTAGGGCTGACAGACCTCTCCCATGGTATAAGACAATATTGTGTTGGCCATCTGAAGTCGTGTAATTTGCATATATAAGTTACTGTGAATTATAAACTCATTATTTACTGGTTGGGGCTACAGCATTCACACTGTTAGACTGAGAAATGAAAGTACTTGGTCATTAATATGCTAAGAAACAAATAATCTTAGAAAAACACAACCTGCACACTGTTAAGATTTATCAGGTCTGTGTTTCTTTGACAGATCAATTCCTTCCTACCATATATTAACAAGCATTAGAAAGTGGCACCCCTTTGCATTGAGTAAATGAGCAGGTGACTTTTCTTTTCACAATTTAGGTAGAAGATTTGTTCTACAATGTGTCAACCAGACGCAAGGCATTACGCAGTCCTGCAGAAGAGCATGCGAAAGTTGTGGATGTTGTCAGCAAGTATGTATTTGTCTCTCTCTCTCTCTTTTTTTTTTTGCACATGTTTGTTAAAAAATAGATTGCAGTTTCATTTTTGCCACTGAGAACTTTTGGTGAAGACAAAAAACAGGCAATTTTAAATTTATGAAATGTGGGTCAAGTTGATTGAACTTGAGGTCACGGTAAGAGGATTTTTTATTTAAAGCTGTAAAGCTTTCTTGTTTAAGTGAAAGCTGTGATAATGCCTTCGTTTTGGGTAAAATAGCTATGTAGTGAGGCATTATTCATTACATCATTGTTTAAAACATTTTATATACAGAAACCTGATTTATACTATCATCTGCAAGAGGTGTGGCATTACCTATATTGGTGAAACTGGCGGATGTTTGGCAGACAGGTTTCGTGAGCACTTACAAGTAAATGACATTTATCATGGTAAACCTACACTGGTGGCTCTTCATTTTAATAGACCTGCCCATTCAGGTAATTCTGATATTAATATTACTGTCCTCCAATCTTGCATTGGGGATGACCGAACTCGCTTTTCCTTGGAGAATCATCTTATTTTTCAAATGGGTTGTCTATCTCCCAATGGCCTAAGTGTCCAGCATAATTTTGCATGAATTCTAGTGGCTCTTCTTTATTTCTTCCAGTGTTGTTTTTGCGATCTATCTTTTTATAGTTTTTATAGTATTGTTTCGTTTCGTATCCTTCTGTGTCTTTTTAATTGCCGACATCTTATACGTTACTTCTATAGACGTTACTAGACAAGCTATCTTCTCTTTTATTCTACGGATATAGCTGCTTAGATCAGGACTGGTTTTAGCATTCTTGTTAATTCCTTTTGCATTTCGTTGATTATTTACTTTCTTGTTTCGATATTTCTTTCTGGTTTTGCTATTTTCTTGCGTTATTATTGTTCTTTTTTCGCTCATCACCTGTGTTGTTTACTTTTTCATCTGCTTGTATCGCTCTTTTTTGTATATGTTTCTCATCATCGTATGCGTTTGTAGTATCTTTCGTTGACCTGTATGTAATTCTTGTCCTTGTGACTGTGGCTGACGAAGGGTGAAACCTGAAACGTCCTGTTTTTCCTGTGTACCATTATCTTGTAAAACAGATTTCATACCATTTTATTTTTTTAATTTATATATTTATTTTCTTACCAGTTTTACAGCAGCCTCCTCATTTATTGTTATATACTATTTAAAACGTTTTGTATAGGAAAATTCTTCAAATATATTCTTCTTCTTCTTTGATCCATAGCCACCAACCGTCAAAGCAGTCAGTGGCCATCACGCCTGGTGGCGTCTTGTAGGGCAGCAACAAATTGATTCCACTTTGTTCGGTCGGCGGCCATCCTTCGTACAGTGCCCCAACTCTGGTTCATTCTTTGCATCTCGGCTTCCACAGTTCTCCACCAGGTTGTTTTTGGTCAGCCTCTCTTTCGCTTTCCCTCGGGAGTCCATAGCATAGCTGCTCTTGTAATGGTATCAGGGTCCCTTCTGAGGACGTGGCCAACCCAACTCCAGCGCCTACCAGCTATGATCGTGTGCATGTCCTCCTGGTTACTCCGAATAAGCAGGTCCTGGTTGCTGTTGGTATTCGGCCAAAAGATTCAGAGAATTTTCCCTAGGCAGATTGTGTGGAAGGAGGACAGTTTCGACATCTCCCTCTCCGCCACTCTCCAGCATTCTGCACCACAGAGAAGCACAGAAAGTACACAGCTCTCACACAGTCCCAATTTGGGGTTTGTGCTGCACTAGGAAGACCCCCAAATGTTGCTGAGACTAGCAAAGGCTGCTCTCGCCCTATTCATTCTGTTGTTAATGTCCTTGCTTGTTCCGCCGTCAGGTGTCACCATGCACCCCAGGTAAGCAAATGTGTCTGTCTGTTCCAACCTCTGGTTCCCTATTGTTATTGGTTCAGGATTGCCCACATTTAGTGTCTTGACCTCTGTCTTCTTCAGATTGATGTTTGGACCAACCTGCTGGCCATACTTATTCAGTCTATTGGTTTTTCTTGGATGTGTTAATGTGAATGCGCGAGTAGTGCAATGTCATCTGCATATTCCAAGTCTTCCATTGTAAAAATCGTTGTCCATCTAATTTCTCTTGGACTGCCCTCTGTTGTCTGGTGCATCACCCAATCTATGACTGTCAAAGATATTGTTAATAAGGGGCATCCTTGTCATACTCCTGTTTTCACTTCGAAAGTTAGATTACTCAATCCAACACTGCATGTAAAGTTAGAATAGAGGCTTTTTATGATGGAAACAATGCAGCTGGGAATTCCATAAGCCCTCAGTATTTTCCATAGGCTGTCCCTGTGTATGCTGTCGAAAGCCCTTTCAAAATCAACAAAGTTAAATTAATAGCTGTCTCTGCCATTCTGAGCACTGCTCAATAATGTTCCTGAGGGTGAATATAAGATCTGCACATCTTCTGTTCTTTCTAAAACCCGCTCGTTCTTTCCACAGTTTATGGTCAACTGCTTTTGAAATTCTCTGGATGATTATCCTGTCTAGTATTTTACCGGGAACTGAGAGGAGAGTAATTCTTTTCCAGTTGTTGCAGTCTGCAAGGTCGCCCTTCTTGGGCAATTTGACAATTACTTCTTTACTCCACTCTGTTGGTGTTGTCTCACTTTCCCAGACTTGTGCAAATAGTGGTTCTAATAGTTCTGCTGCTAGTTCAGGGTCTGCCTTGAATTTCTCAGCATTTAGATTGTCGTGACCAGGCGCTTTTCCATTTTTTAACCCTTTGATATCTGTGATGATTTCTTCTTTACATGGAATGTCTGTATTTACAACTAAGTCACTTTTAAATATACTGTTTATAATATATTTACAAAGTATTCAGTGTTACAACTTGTAAAATATGTTTTGTAAAGGTAAAGGTAGTCCCCATTGCAGACTCTGATGAGCAGAGTGAAGTGTTAGAGACTTCACTATGCTAGATCCAGCATCAAGAGGTGGGGTGAACAGTTCCATTCCTCGCTGCCTATTCCTTCCCTAATGCAACAGCAAAGCCAGGTACCCATTTACAGCTGGTAGACTGGAGTGTGTCGAAACCGTGAATAGAACCCGGAACCTTTGCCATGAGAGACCAGCGCTGTAACCAGTCAGTCAATCAGACGCTCAGATGTATTGTACAATATCTTTTGTAGGTTAACTTCTACTTTTCTTGACTTGGCATTGCCTGCTGGTTTAGATGATCATGTCTTTCTACAACTTTCATTTCCCAATGCTGTTTATCAATTCTGTTGCTGATTTCTTCTAATACCATGACGTTAAATTGTCCAGTATATTCTCTTTGTCATCCTTTATCTCTTTTTCCATAATCTTTCCTGTTGTCACAATGTTATCCAGCTTTTCTCTTCTCATGACATGTCCAAAAGAAGTGGCAGCTTCTTCTTATAAGGTAACAAGCTTCATTTGCACTTTGGCCCCTTTCTTTACTCTTTTTTAGCTGCCCATTAATATTCTTAAAAGTCTTATGTAACACCACATCTGTGTGACCTCCCAACCAGTGCCAGTTTGGGCTGTTCTGGCTGTTAACTTAGAGCTGTATTTATTATAAGTTTACATTGCATTATACAACACTTATTCTATGCAGTCATCTTCAGTAGGTCATCAGGTGTCATCACTAGCCTGTTTCCTCTAGACAGCAGACTGAAGAATAATCAGGCAACATTGTTTGCTGGTTAAAACAACTTTCCCATAAGCTTCATTAAAAGGTATTCTTGTTTACTTTCCCAGATATGCAATACATAACAGCAAAGTTGGCTTCACTCTGAAAAAGGTATGTAATTGGTATTATAATTTAAAAACTAAACTTTGTAAAACTTGGAAACTTGTATTTGGAAAAGTTGCATATCTGTGATTTTAAAAAGCCTGGTACATTAAGTCTGCTGTTGTAGTTAATATTTTTTTAAAAACATTTTGATACTTTGTTGATGAATACTCTTAAAATTGCAGGACACTTTAGATGTAGATTAACTTAATTTACTCCTGTAATTATGTTAAGAGCTTTTTTGGTTGCCAACTAGAGAAAACACATTATCTTCATTACTAACATATTGTATCAACAGCAAGGAGAAAGTATGGCCGATGTTCGCACTCCACCAGATTCAACATGTGTGGACAATATTCGAGCCATTTATGGTGTGGCTGTCAGCAGGTTAGTAAACATTACTTTTGTAAAGAGAGAGAATGAGTAAACTGAGATAATTTCTATGGAAGAATCTTCATCCTATGGGTGCAATTACTATGGAAGAATTGTTATACTGTGGGAGAATCAGAAAGCCACCAACACCAATGCAGGATGACTAGTGCAGCTGTGCACTACAGATGCCTCACTTACCATCCCATTTATTGCACAATGCTTTCATCTTATTGACCTGATTTTAACAATATCCTCATGATTGTAACAAATTCCCTGCAATTTTTAACACTAAATAATATTCAAAATGCACAAAATAATCTTTCTGTTAATGTCTATTTAATTCTGATGTATTTACATAGTTTCAGTGTGGCTAAAGTATATTTGAGACATTTTTGCACGCAACTCCCTTTTCTTTATAAGTTAATGCATTCGATGAATGCTATTTCAGTTTATGCAAGGAACGTAACCCTCACATTGATCAAGAGATGCCTGTACTCATTTTAAAGTGACAAGGATGTCTGCTGTCCCCTACCTATTTAACTTTCGCACAGAAAAAAAATAATATTCATTCATAAGAAATGTAAGAACTAAACATCAATGAAAGTTCAGTTAACAACTTTAAATATGCACGTGTAAGTGAACAAGAATAGCAAGAACAAGTGGAACAAGAAAACAACAGAAACTGGCTATAGATTGGATGCTAACACTGAAAAAACAAAAACTCTGATAATTAGCAAAATGAATTGTTTGGTTTTGTTTTTTAAGAACCATCTTCATTGCACATGGATAACTTCATCAGTGCTCCGATCTCCTCTCTTAGATCACACAAGGAGGATCTCAGCACAGTGCACGAACTCTGTAGCACCAGTGAGGATCCCATTAAAAAATGAATGAGAACTAAACATAACGCTAAGAATAAATGGGTCCCTACTGGAAAAGGTGAAAATTTTCTCACAAAGTGCATACAATGTTGAAGATCCTGATCTTTGATGTAGAGACCTCACTTAAGCTGATCTGATTTTTAAAATGGAATAACTTCCAGAAGCTGTGACTCTGTCTTATGTGTTTTGCTCGTTTGGATAGTTTGTATTTTCAGCCTTTAGCTTTTAAAGACATAAAGCAACATGTTTTCTTGTTTTGTTTTTTTCCCTAGAGAACTGTTAGAAGTAAAGCATGATGATAGTAAACTTTGTTTTACAATGTTGGCTTACGTGAGTAATGCAAATTACTCGGTGAAGAAGTCTACGTGTCTGCTTTTCATTAACAGTAAGTTATAAATATATCTGTTGTTTGTTCACCTGCAGAATTAACGTTTTGATGTCTTTAACTCTTTCTGTCCCATGCAGTATGTAGATTTTGCACAGACACCCAAAAAAGTACCAATTTTTTCCACAGACATGTGACATTGGCTGAAGAATATTTGAAATTGATGCGATATGTGCAACAAAATTTTATATACAACAGTAATGTTGTTCTGTATTGTGTAAAATGTAGACATGAGAAAATCAGACTATAACCAAACAGATATACTAGGCCGCCCTTGGGACAATTATGTACCACATCGAAGCGCAATATACAGTGTTTGGGTTAGAAAGAGTTAATTTGTTGGTCAGAATGGATGAGTGAATGTAAGTGAGCTGTAGGAAAGAAAATGTATAGATTATAGAGTTGTGTATATTTAATGATAACACAAAAATAAGAATGTTCAATTCCAGTGTCAAGTCTGTCCTACTTTAAGGCTCTGAAACATGGAGAACAACAAAAACAACAACCAAAAAGCTACAGACTTTCATAAATGGGTGCTTGCTTAGAATAGAATGATTGAAATGGTATGACAAGGTTACTAATGTGGAACTGATGACAAGAACAAGACAAGTGCCAGTGGAATAAGATATGAGAAGAAGACGCTGGAGATGGATAGGACACACGTTATGTAAAAGTGTTGATAGCTTTACCAGGCAGTCCTTGTTCTGGAATCCCCAGGGTAAGAGAGGTAGAGGTAAACCAAAGAACACACGGAGAAGAGAACGGGAGACAGACGTGAATGGGATGAAGAAGACCTGGAAATACCGTGAGCGGATGGCACGGGAGAGGAAGACTTTGCATAAGAGCTTTATCATCATTTTCCTCTTCGCTCCCTGTGGAACATGACAGCCACCACTATAGCTGGTCCCCTTGCATGAAGCCTGCACAAAGTATTCACATGTTCTAGCAGTGATAGTGTCTGTAACATTTTGTTTTACATAATGAGTTTCCTGTCTCATGAACAACCTCATTAGTCGCCTTCTACCTCACGCCTGAGAGAGCAATAGGCATATTCTTTTGTTGTCTCATCAGAAACTCTCAGGAACTACACAGAATTCACTGTCTACTGTGTTTTGATTTGTGATTTTTAGCCTTTTGTAGTAGAATAAATTGTAACTTGTAACTTTCCACCTTCATATGAAGAGTTTCCACTAGATATATTAGGTACTGACTTTGTTAAAACACGTTTATTGACAAAGATATAGAACCAGCTAATGTCACTTTATAACATCAGTCTGCTTGGTTGTAATATTAATTTTGTTTGTTTATTTAGAAATGAAACCTCAGGGGTGAGGTATCTGAGGAAGGTGGTTGAAGTAACAAGAAGAGACATGGTATGCAACCAGACGATACGTCAAGGCCTTAAATCCTACCCCCTGCAGACCCAAGTAGAACAGTCCCAATTAAGATGGTTTGGCCATGTCTGCAGAATGGGAGAAGATCGGATACCACGACAAGCATGGGAAACAAAGAGCCAAGGATCCAGACCATGAGGAAGACCCAGGGTCCGCTGTGGGGACAACATTGGATGGTCTTTGAAGGACCGAGGACTGGAGTGGAGCCAGGCCGGGAGGAAGACAGCCGATGGATAGTCTGGCGCTCTCTCTTCCAAACCTCTACACCTCACGGTAGAAGGGGAACGACTAAGTAAGTAAGTAAGTATTTAGAAATGTCATTTAAGAATAATTGTATTGTACTAAGTATTTTCCTTATAGACAGACTTGTAGATTCAACAAGCATAAGAAAGGCTTTGGACACAGTATACCAGTCATATCTTCCTAAGGGAACTCATCCATTTATATATTTAAGGTAGGTTCATTACATTTCGTTATAACCTTTTATCCCAAAGGATGAAATAATCTGAAAAAAAGTATTTGTAGTTTTAGTTGTATGGTAGTTTTGCAGCACAGTAATTATAAATGGCAGTTTTTGTATGTATGCTTTGTTTTTTTTTTAATCTGTGGGTTAGTTAAATTATAATTTCATATTTTTTAATTTTTTGGTCAGGTCCAATAACTATGGAAAATTATTTTGTAGCTTACCGTCTGGGGAGCTGCAGTAGTGTAGTGGTTAGTGCACTGGCTTCCTAGCTTGGTGGTCCATGGTTCGATCCCCAGTTGAGGTGGGATTTTATAGACTGCAAACAGCTCTGTGGTTGACCCAGACTCATGAATTGGGTACCAGAGCAACTCTGGGAAGGTTAATGCTGCCAGCATGATGCTGACCACATCCCCCTTACTGGGCTGTATGGTCAAGAATATATGGGCTTAACACCATATCCCCAATATGCTTTAATGGACGTGTAACGGGATCCTTACCTTCTGTATTTTTTAATATCACTGTGCATTACTCCCATTTTTCTATGTTGCTGCCAAGATATATGTATGTCCAAATATTGGAGTGTTTACACAAGTGCTGTCATGTCAGGCTAACATTCGCTGCATTTATTCTCATAATCTGTGTCTTTTTTCTGTGGATTTTTAGACCCAACAGCTGTGTTCTTTCAGCCATTGTGTTCTAATTTTGTCTTGCATCAGGTTTTGGTTATGGGATAGAAGGCCAAAATCATCAGCAAAATCTAGATTGTCAAGCTGTTTTGTCAGACTCCAATGAATTTCATTGCTAGTGGTTGATGGTGTTGTTTTCATTATTCAATATATAGTCAATATGAAGAGAAATGGTAACAACAAGCATCCCTGCCTCACTCCATATCTTATCTCAAAGGGTTTCTTAAGTTACCTTTCATGAGGAACTCTGTATTTCGTGTTGTCATATGTTTTCTTTATTAGGTTAATTATTTTGAGGGGGACATCATAGTGACTCGGCAGTTTCCAAAGTGATTTTCTATCTGAACTGTTCAAGTCCTTTATGTGGTCCAGAAATTCAGGGTAACATGGTAAATTCAGCTCCAAGTTCTTTGAACTATAATATGCAGTGCGGTTATCTGATCTGTACAAGATCTGTTTACTGAAAACCTGTCTGTTCTTCCATCAGTTTTCTGTCTGTGAGATATTTAAATCTCTGTAGGTGATATTAATGGTACATAATTAAACATTTGCAACTGTTTAAAAGAAAATGTAAATGATTTATTATCTGTGTGGCCGTAGTTACGCTCACTTGAGAATGTGGTGCAACTGTCATTACGTACCCAAAACTACATAAACATTTTGCTCAACAACACTGAATAATGTTAAGGCAAGATTATTTTATATTTTTACCATAGAAATGCTGCAAAAACATTACTAGGGAGTTGAGATACCAGTGACATTCATTTTGAAGAAATTGTTTTTAAATTTTAACACGAATTATAATGAAACCTTTTTTTTAAAAAGATATCTGGATGGCTCCATCCAGAATTTCCTCCAGTACTGTGGCTTCCAAAGGTCATCCAGTTGGCCACCCTTAATTTATTATCTTAATGCAGAATGACAGGATATCAATTTATTGGGATTATGTGACAGGGTTTGGAGACCAACATTTTATCACAGTTTAACAATCTTCTTTGTAAATTATGACTTTTTTAGCCTGGAAATTGCCCCTCAAAATGTTGATGTGAATGTCCACCCTACAAAGCATGAAGTTCACTTTCTACATGAAGATGCCATCATATCCTCAATACAGACAGCAGTAGAAGCAAAGCTTCTTGGATCTAACACATCTAGGACCTTCTTCACTCAGGTATCACATTTTGTCCAGCTATAATAACAGTCTCCCACAATCTGTTTGCTCTAGTTGTTTACATTAAAATATTCTGCTGCCCTTGGAAGGTCCCAGTAAGGCTTAATTTCTCACTTTTCCTTAAAACTTTTTTTTCTATGGGGGTTTTGTCTTCCTGTGGCAAGGCATGTTTCTTGTAACTTAAAATTAAGTTCATTAGTTATATCAACGCGCAGTTTGCCATTCAAAAATAAGTAAACTCTGTTAACTGAAGCACAGTGTCGATAAAAACTATCCCTGAAAAGGACTAAGAGTTTCTGTCAGCTAATATGACCAGACCCTAACCCTGAAAAGGACTGCCAGCTACATCGACCCTGTCTGTGCCTCCTCAGTTTTCAGCGAACACCGGCTAATGTTGACGAAGTGTGAATACGAAATGGGACTTTCTTTTTGACTGTTTATCTTCTGGGAATTGATATTTTAATAATGGTGGTTGATAGTTAAAACCAGGTCCTATAGGTTATACATTGCTTACTTACTTAGTCGTTCCTCTTCTACCCTGGGTTGTAGAGATTTGCCAGAGAGAACGCCATACAGTCCTAATCAGCGGTCGTCCTCCTGGCCTGGTTCCAGTCTAGTCCTCAGTCCTTCAAGGATTGTCTGATGTTATCCTCCCAGTGAACTCTGGGTCATCCTGGAGATCTGGATCCATGGCTCTTGGTTTTCCATATTTGTCATGGTAGACGATCTTCTTCCATTCTGCATACTTAGCTAAACCATCGTAGTTGGGACTGTTCTACTTGGGTCTGCAGGGGCTGGGTTTTGAAGTCTTGCCATATCGTTTGATCGCGAACAATGTCTCTTCTTGTTACGTTAACCACCTTCCTCAGATACCTCATTTCTGAGGATTGGCGCTGGCTTTTGTGGTCCTCATCTCCACTACTAGCTCCTCCTCTTTCCCATTAATATTTCTACATTTCCATGTTCCGTAAATTGTCATCCGTAATTCGTGCTAATTCGTCACCCTTAAGATCAGTCTGGTTTTCTCTCCGTTGGTTCTTGTAATCATATTTTAAGGTAAACAGGTGTTTGGCCTGTTGTGCCTTTGCAAGGTGGAGGGGCTGCCTCTTTACGGCCTTCATACATGTTGCCTCCTTTTTTTTTAATAGTTGGTGTGAAATGCAGCTCGTTAGTTCCCTACTGATTTAAAATATTAAATAATTTTGAATTCCACACACGAACAAACAAAATTTTGAACTGTAACTGGAACTTTTAACAAAATCAATCAACTGCAGTTTATAAAAATATATCAGTACACTTTAATAATTAAAATAGAAATTTAGTAAAAATTGCAGATAGGTATTTACAAAAATCACAAACTGGAATTTAATAATTTGTCAGTGTCTTTTTCATCATATCGACAATTTGGTAATTTCTGGATTTGGCTTCTTTAATGAGTGTACACTAAACTCCTTCAGTTCCTGTCACTATAGTATAGACACTTCTTTCATTGATTATGTGTAGACTTTCAAAGATACTTAATTCACCTGGACAGGTAGACACAAAGCTACTTCCAGGTGATACAGAGGTGGTCCTTTACTCACACACTACAATCTGTTATATTTCTTACCAGTTGCTTTGTTGTGACTCTCTCCCGGATAGGAACCTGAAAACAATATGCACCAGACTATGGTATCTGTTGTCTACAACCAAGATGATCCTCTGCCAATGACTGGCCACTGTTGATCATAATCCTCATTTAGACAATATAGTCCATGAGGCCATGGTCATGTCAATCAAAGACATACATCATACAGTCAATAAAATACGTTGAAAGACTATGGACATCATAACATTTTCCTGAATTCTGTCTTAAGTCCTTTTGGTCTTAAGTTATGCCAAAGTGGTTTCCCTTTAAAGACATTACATCAACACAAATTTTAATTTGCATTGAATGAAGGGAAACGAGGAAAGAGAAGAAGCCGTAGTATAAGAAGAAGAAGAACAAGAAGAGAAAAGGCAGAAGAAGAAGAGAAGAGGTGGAAGAAGAAGACAGACTCTTTGGCATCCAGCATTTAAAAGCTAAGCCCTGAAAAGGACTGTAAACTCTTATAGCTAGTATTGAGCATCATCCTGACAAGGACTCTAGCTGTGTCATGCTGTTCATGATTGTTTCTGGTTATATTTCAGCTGGAGACCAACTTCATTTGTCAGCACAGTGTTTAGAGTACCAAGATTAAAATACCAGCAAGTAAATCAAAGTCACTCAGAACATTAATTTTACATAATACATCAGATTACATAACACAAAATACTTTGTAACCTAATGATCAATACAAAGTTTAACATACCCTTCAGACACAATATTATGGATCTGAGCTTCTCACTATGCAAGTTCGGCTCACAAAGCAGGTCAGCTTGGTTTTTTTCCCAGCTATGGGCTGTTGCTTTTTCAAGCGTAAGTCAGTCCGCTGGACTTCTTCTAAGCTATGAGATCTTGATATGAAATATTGAGAGTCCATAATTGAATCTGAGCGGGCTTATATACAGTTTCCCAGTCCGTATGAAATTCTTCTTCTTCTTTCTTCTTTGTTGGTTGCATTGTGTCCGTTTACAGCAAAGCTGCGATATTTGCGCCTTTTGGCCGACACATCTGACTTCAGCACGGCATTTTTGGGACCACGTTAGCCTTCCCTCTTTGATCCTTACTCACTCAGCCAGACTGCAGTGATGCAGCCTGTTTCCAGGACCACCACTTGGAGGTGCAGTTGGGTCTTGGTCAGCTCTGGTTCGCTGACCCTGACGCAAGCAGTCTAGCTATGGGTTGCTAACTGCATTCCTCACTGTTGGCGCGTCTAAGGTCCCCCGTATGAAATTGATTGAGCCGTATTTAATTGCATCTCCCTCACATCAATTTGATTGGTTTAATCTGTCTAGAGTTGAATCTCCTTTTTTCGTTGCGATGAATTTCTCCCTTTCACTCCTCTGCGTTTGATTGGCTCTTTTTCTGCATTTCTGATACCACTGATAGGTTGCTTTTTTTTCCATCCTTGAATAATTAGGTGATTCCCATTTGTGAATCTTAGGTATAGAATTATATCGATACGATAAATCCTGAAGATTGCTATTTACTGGAAAATTTCCAGAATGATCTGTCCGTGTCGCTACATCTTGGAAGGCATTGTTCCTCTTAATCGGGCTGGAGCTAACAAGTGCTGAGAAATAGGCAAAGGAAGTACTACAGCAAATTATTCTTCCATCTTCTGTGTGTAATTCCTTCATTTTATTTTAGAAAGCTGGAACAAGGAAAACTGCTTTAGCCTACAGACTAGAGTTGATTGACATGGCAGCAAAATTCAGAACAACAATTTCAACAAAGTTCAGAGATCGGCCATGTACTAGTGCAAATGTCTTTGACTTTCAGAGCAACATTTTCTACATACAATTATACTGACAAATGTAGAACAGATGACAAGAACCAGACATGTACCAGTGGAAGAAGAGCTGAGAAGAAGATGCTGGCGATGGATAGGACACACACTGAGGAAACCTATTCATAGCATTACAAGGCAATCCTTTTTCTGGGATCACCAGGGTAAGAAAGGTAGAGGGAAACTAAAGAAGACACAGAGAATAGAATTGGAGACGGACAAGAAAGAGGTGAGGAAGAGATGGAAAGACCTCAGGCACAGGATAAGAGGCCTTTCCATAAGTTTGTTGAAGGCCTACGCTCCTTAGGAGGTGAAAGGTGCTGATTATATTGGCAGAAATTCTGAAGACAAACCCACCAAAGTTATGTTCAATTTGTGTGCCAAAAAGAGTAGCTTCTGAGAGAAAAGAAAGTCAACAGGGAATCAAGATACAATAGTTTTTGTGTTGCACTGTGCATCAAAGACTACTGCACAGATATAATTTTTCTGAAGAGTTTCTCCATTATCCTTGTTTCTAATATAATTTGCTTGAATCTGTACAGATTTGGTTTACTTTCAGATTAAAACAAATTACATTTTTCTTTTAAATATTTGTTATTGCACCTGAAATATTTTGTCGTTGCACCTGAGTTAACTCATTTAAGTTTTTCATATGCAAGTTTGTTATCTTAAAATTTCATAAGCATAATGATATTAAGTCAGTTTTATATGCTAAATGAACCAGGCACCTACTTTTGAAATGTTGCAACAAAAAGAAAGAACAAACAAACCAAGGTTTTTTGGACCAACATTTGAACATTGAATGGTACACATCTTCTGGCTGAATGATCATACAATGGGCATAATTGGTTGTTCCTTTTGTTGATATCTTAGAATAAATAGTGTTTATATCATGAAAATTTAATTTTTTCCCCCCTAAGGCAATGCTACCTGGCCCAGCTCAAGATGAACCACAGAGCAAACAAAATAAAAAAGATGGTAAGGCAATTTTTAATTTTTATTATTGCTCCTGAAATGATTGTGTCATTTTTACATATTCAAAAATAAGAATAGCTTGTTGCGTGAAGGTTTTATTTTTTTAATAGTTTTGCCTCGTTTTGGCGAGGCGCGTCCTGTTCAACCTAGTTGGTTATATTAGGGCGCATGTCCAAATATAAAAGACCCTTAGGTCTGAGATTATGAGGTTTTATTTATTTCGGACCAGATCATAGAAATTTCTAGAACTTTGTTAGCATTAATGGTCAAAATAAATTTTTGTTGTTGTTGTTGCTTGCACGAATAAACTAACTTTGCTGAAAACTGGTCATGAAGTATACTCTTTACTTTGGAAATTGGGTTGTGGTGACATTACACACAGTACTCAGAAAGAAACTTCAGATGGATCCCTACAAGAAAAAGTAAAGAATAAAAAATAGAGAAGTTTCATAGACAGGAAGCATTAAGAAATAATTGAAATAAACTGGGTTAGTTCACATGAGCATCTGACTGGCATAGTGGTAAGAGCGCTGGCCTCTCATAGTTGGCTTTGAAACACGGCGTCACGCTCCAGTTTACCAGCTATAAATGGGTACAAGACTCTTCTTTTGAGTTAGGGAAGGCAAAGGCAGCGAGGAAGGGAACTGGTCACCCCACCACTCAAAGCTGGTCCTAGTGTAGAGAAGTGTCTAACACTTCACCCACCTACCGCCTTATCTGCTACAGGAGTACCTTTACATTTTAGTTCACATAAGATTTGTCCAAGTGAGGAGGGTTTTTTTTTTCACAAAGCGTCTTAAGCTTTAAAAAAAAATGAGCTAGGAAAAAAAATTGAAAACATAGAACAAATTTGAGGCATGGTTTTTCCCCTCCAGGAAATGGTGCAGTCCGAGCTCAAGACATGGTTCGTACAGACAGCAGAGACCAGAAGCTTGATGCTTTTTTGGGTCAGGCTATATCAACACACTCAACCAAGACATCTCAGCAGAGCTCAGGGTGTGTCTAAGACTATCACCATTTTATATCTGGTGTAGGCCATGTTTAGATATTTGCATATTAAAACTTGAATCTTTGTTATGAAAGAATTTATCTGTAACAGAAAAGAGTATGTCCATTCACTGTTTCTGGTGTAAAATAATAAATAAAATAATATTAGATATTTGAACATATGAAGCTTGGATTTTTGAAACAAATAAGTACACTGATATTTTCTTCATAACAGCCCATAGTTTAGTTAAACTGTTTGCCTTAGCCATTTGTAAGCTTTAAAAAAACATTGACATTAGTATTGATTAAATGCTTTCTTTCTTTTGGTCTTTTTTTTTAAATTTTGGCTCGTATTTCATTGTTGACTTATATTTTCATTTTCATTAAAGGCAAACAGAGGAGCTGGAGGATATGGACACTGCAAGCAAATGCCGTAATGGTATTGCAGGTAAAATAAGTGGAGCAAGTGCAAGTACTAGCAGTGGTGGTAACACAAACAAAGACAGCGGTGGAGGTACAGCATCCAAAGTGAAACGAAGGGAGATTAAATTAACAAGTGTCCTGAAGCTGAGAGAGGAGGTTAAGGACAATGCTAGTGAGAGTAAGTGTTGCTTTGTTTTTTTTTTTTTAATAAGTTTATACATAAACATCCAATAACTATCTGTGGAAAGTGGTACGGAGTGGAACCAGGGCAAAAGGGAGATAGCTAACAGGATAAATGGCACTCTATCTGGCAAACCTCTACACCCCACGGTAAAATAGAAATGACTAAGTAAGTATGTTCAATAACATTTTTAGTGCCCTTGGACACGCATCTTGTACAGAGAATATAGGCCACGAGAATAGCATCAGAGCAGCACAGCATTGGATTTCATTAGCATTGATATTAAAAATGTGATAGGAAACTATAGAGAATATTCCAGCAGCAGGTAGTATAATTATCAAAAGCAACCTTCTCCATTAACACCCCCCCCCCCCCCCCTTTTTTTTCCTGAATAGGAATTTTGGTTCTTTAGTATTTTAATTCTTCAGGAACTGGGCTCGAGTCATGACTCTCCCACATCATCCTTCGGGTCACTGTTTTTTTTTTTCACCCTTGAACCTGAGGTTTGAGTTCACATTTTGATGCAAGGCTTCAAAAATGTTGTATTCCTTGAGCTCAAAGACACTAGCTGATTATTGTATATAGGCATTTTATCATCCATGTCTGATCCAGAAAATGGAATCTTCAGCTTGAATGTT
The DNA here is from genome assembly GCA_024509875.1 of Oreohelix idahoensis. Lineage (NCBI taxonomy): Eukaryota > Metazoa > Mollusca > Gastropoda > Stylommatophora > Oreohelicidae > Oreohelix > Oreohelix idahoensis. Next base: position 129,403 of record JAMPIV010007980.1, read on the forward strand.
CAGGCAATTTTATTATGTGGCTCTGAAACATGAAGAACAAGAAAAATGATGTGTTTTTCAGTCACCCTATACCTCCCTTACCCTGGAGACCCCCAGAACCTGGACTGTGGGTAATGCTATCTGCAGTATTCCTCAGTGGGTCATATCCAATGCCAGCGTCATTTTCTCATCTCTTGTTTTACTGGCACTCATCTGGCTCAAATGTTCACTTCCACATTCATTGTCTTATCATACTATTTTAATCTTCTACTTTTTCGTCTTCTACTTTTCTGTGGTATGGCACCTCTGTTTGCTGCAACTCCATATATTTTGGTGGCAGTGCATGAAGACAGTTTCATTAAAGAGTTTCAGTTTTGTTTTTCAAGTTGGTTGTCTCAAATGCTTGTCTAGTTCTGTGGACAATGCTGTATCTTCCCACATGGTTTTTGTGCTGGCAGGTAAAAAAACTAATTCTATATTTTTTCCTTCAAAGTGAAGAAATTAATCATTAACCAACTTAACTTGAATGCATTTTCTGCTAGTAATTAACAACATTAGGAAGACTGTAGCAAAAATAAACTTCTCATTCTTGACAAGAGTGTATTTTTTCTGTTCCAGGCATGCGTGAGCTGTTGCAGAAGCATTCATTTGTGGGCTGTGTCAGTGAAAGTCATGCATTGATTCAGCATGGTACAAGACTTTATTTAGCCAATACAACAAACTTAAGGTAAAATAAGTTTGTGAAGCACAGAACAAAAGCATCAAAAGAGGCCACTAAGCATTTTGAAATTGCTTAATGTCACTAATCCATTGCTTCGTTACATGTAATGTACTGTGTGCATATATATAAGATATGTGTTTTTGTTTTGTTTTCTTTTGGGGGGAGAGCATGCATATATGTATGAAAATTGGAACTTGGGGTACCCCTGGCACCATAAACAATTATAACATCAGTAAGAGGTGAAGACAGCAGATGCTAAATGTATAAGCTGCAGCAAGTGTGTGAGTTAAACTTTACAAAAAACTTAATACAATTACGTAGGTAATTTTTATATAAACATTTTTTGTTTTTTGGCTGATAAATACTTTTAAGACTTAGCTCCACACTTTCTTTTAATTTAAAAAAAATCTTTACTAACTTTACTGTTTTTAGCCTTTCTGGTCATGCTAAGCCATCAGAAAAATATTGGTTGAATGTAAGTGTAGAAGTCACAATAGTTTACAGCTAGTGTTATGGCAAAATTCATAGTGGAGATAAAAAGATAACGTTTCATGTGTCTGTCTTTCAGCAAAGAGCTTTTTTATCAGATATTACTTCAGGATTTTGGCAACTTTGGAATCCTGAGACTGTCAGTGAGTATTATGTTTGAGTTTTGCTTTTGGTTAATATTAACCTGAAATAATTCAAAACAGGTTTTGTATATTAAGTTACACAAATATTTTAAGCATTATATGCAGGATTACCGCTGTGGCGAAAAAAAATGGAAAATGAAATTATCTTCATGTTTTATACACATGGAAATATATACATTGTGGAATTTTCGAGAAAAAAAAAAAATATATATATATATATATCTTTGACAGTTGTAGTCTTTGTTATTACATTTTTTTTTAAAGTTTTCACAATGAAGAAAAAAGTAAGAAAAATATGATAAAGGTATAACCGAAGATTCTTTGTAAAATTTAAGAATGTTAACAAAATATACTTCTTATGCATTTTATTATGGGCATTCACTGAAAACTCCTTGAAGGAGCAATGTAGGAATAATTTATTTTATTGTTTACAGCTGTTTGTAGCTGTGGCTAACGAAGGGTAAAACCTGAAACATCCCATGTTTCCTGTGTACCATTAATTTATAAAACCGATTCCATACCATTTTATTTTTTAATATAAATATTTATAATGATTTATTTTATATCCAACATGGTAGTTAACAGTAAAGTCTCTAAGTTTTTTTATGCTAAGTTTCCCTATTTGCTATATTTTTGACATGCCTTTCATTTTTACAGGAGCCTGTACCTATCAGAGATCTGATCTTACTGGGCCTAGATTGCTCTGCATCTGGATGGACCCCAGCAGATGGACCTAAAGAAGAAATGGCTGATTATGTAGTCACATTCCTCTCATCAAAAGCAAACATGCTACAGGATTATTTTAGTTTGGAGATCGAGGTAAACTTCAAGTACATGCATAAAATGTGCAGTTTTAACATCAAATTTCAGCATCTGTATTCAGCATGAACCAACGGGCTGATCACCCGTTTGCCAGTCACTTCGATTACGGAAACAACAGCAAATGGATTGATTTGCCGTTGCCCTAAAGACGCCAATAGGTGTGATGGGAAACAATGGCAAAGAAAACCTATCTGCTGTTGCCCTAAGACGCCACTAGGCGTAATGGCCACTGACTGCTTTGACGGTCGGTGGCTAAGGACGGAAGAAGAAGAAGATTCAGCATGACTATCAGCTCAGTGCTGGAACATGCACAATTATTACAGTATATATTGTTTTCTGAGTAAGTCAAAAATTGAGTTTCTATTATTCATATTCTTCTTTACAAGCTCATATTTGTTGCCTCTTACGTCTGAGGTAGCAGTAGTCCTATTCTTTCTGTGTCTCGTCAGAGACTTCTGGGAACTACATGGGACATAATCATATTGTACTTTGATAATACAGTACAGCATCTGAGATTTGTAAATTAAAACGTACACTTTTAAATGTTTTGGTACTTGCAACCCAGGTGGCAACAAATAAACATGATACTGTAGCTTATAATTTTGTAAATTTGCTTTTGGAAAGTGGAAAAAGATGCAAACGTATTATTTTAATATGGAAACAGTTGTAATAAATGATTGAAATAATAACTTTATGGTTGTTTTTTTTAAATTATTATTCTGATCGCAAAATGTCCATTTTTGAGCAAACTTTGATAAGCAGAATTTCTGATAAGCAGAAGTATTTTAGGTGGTCCCAGCAATTTCTGCATATGCAGACTGCACTGTAGTTGGTACTGTACTTGAACCATCTGTTCTCAAAATTCTTATTGCACATGAAGCAATTTGAGTGGTATCTAGAAAGTAAACTTACATTTTACATGACATTTCAGATAAATTTAAATACAAAAAGTCTTAACTCTCAAAAGATTGATAGATCGAACACCTTACTGGCCAGATCCTAACAAGTCACACCTCTTCTGCTAATTTCTGCCTTGGCTATAGGAATTTTCTGGTTTGCAGACTATAATTACAGTTATTGTAGAAGCAAGTGTAACAGTTTTTATGTCCCAAAGTGTTTATTATTGACCACACACTGAAGTCACAACTCAGATCCTTATGAGTAATCTGAATTTTTGTTGTTGTTGCAGACTAGCTTATTTTTAGAACTCATTTTCTATGGGTAGTAAATTTGGCAAGTTCTTTATTTCTAGGATGGAAGGTTACTGACACTGCCAATGTTGTTGGAGAATTACATTCCACCATTAGATGAACTTCCACTGTACATACTGAGATTAGCAACAGAGGTAAGAAATTGGACTTACTTACTGTGTGATTTGAATATGGGGATAACTACTTTGCACATTCTTGTCTAATTTTTCCATTAGTTTCAACCAGTGTTGTTTTTTAATTCTTAGTTTCCTCACCTTCATTTTTCAGAAATTAAATAAAAGATTTAAGATATAAAGAGACAACACTATTTTATTTTATTTTTTTTCCGTACGCCCGCTATTACTTGAGGCGAAATCTCAGGTTAGTATGTCTAACCTGAGACTGATTTTACGTGAGTGTCCCTTTTTCCTTACACAGAGACAGGTGTCCCTCGCCATTCAGGCAGATACTCGCCAATTTCTGAGGTACCCATTAGAGCTGGGTCGGCTCAGGAGCCGCCAGTCCCTGGTCGACGACACTACTTCAAATGTCCTCGCCAGGGCTCGAGTTAATGCAGTCCAAATCCCGGTCGATGAAAAATCCTTAAATGTCCTCGCCCGGGTTTGATCCTGGGTCACATGGTCGCCAGCGCAGTGTGGTAACCACTACGCTAGCGCGGCTCCCCAAACAACACTATTGAAAACCATAATAGAAGGAAGAGTTGAAGGCAAACAAGATAGAGGAAGACCATGTTAAAAAGTGGGAAGGTAACTTCAAGAGATGGATGAGAAAGAGCCTATCTAAGTGTATGTCAAGGCAAGAGACATAGGATGTTGGAGACCCATTGCATCCCTCAGCTTCTCTTTACACCTGTCTCATTTCTTGCAAACAATTTACATTGTCTTTCTGAACAATGCAGTCACCCATTCTTAAAAAAGAATATCTTGAATTCAATACCCCATAATCATAGATTGGGTGATGCGCCAGACAACAGAGGGCAGTCCAAGAGGAATAAGATGGACTACATTTTCTACATTGGAAGATCTGGAATATGCAGATGACATTGCACTACTAACACATTCACATCAACACATCCAGGAAAAAACAGATAGACTTAATAAGTTTAGCCAGCAGGTGGGCTTGAACATCAATTTAAAGAAGTCAGAGGTCATGATGCTCAATGTGAGCAACCCTGAGCCCATATCAGTAAGGAATCAGCAACTGGTACAGACAGACACCTTCACATACCTAGGATGCATAGTAACACCAGACGGCGGGGCAGGCAAAGACATCAACATCAGAATGAATAAGGCAAGAACAGCCTTTTTTAGCCTAAACAACATCTGGAAGTCCTCTCAATACAGCACAAGCACAAAATTATGATTATATCAGAGCTGTGTGCTTTCTGTGCTTCTCTATGGTGCGGAATGCTGGAGAGTTACAGAGAAGGAAATGTCAAAATTGTCCTCTTTTCACACAACATGCCTAAGAAAAATTCACTGAATCTTTTGGCCGAATACCATCACCAACCAAGATCTGCTTACTCGGAGCAAGCAAGAGGACATGCACACCATCATAGCTGGCAGACGCTGGAGCTGGGTTGGCCATGTCCTCAGAAGAGACCCCAATGCCATCACAAGAACAGCTATGCTTTGGACCCCTGAAGGAAAACGAAAGAGAGGTCGACCAAAAACAACCTGGCGGAGGACTGTGGAGGCTGAGATGCAAAGAATGAACCAGAATTGGGGCACTGTACGAAGGATGGCCGCCGACCGAGCAAAGTGGAATCAATTTGTTGTTGCCTTACAAGACGCCACTAGGCGTGATGGCCACTGACTGCTTTGAGGGTCGGCGACTAAGGATCAAAGAAGAATACCCCATAAACTAATGTTTCAAAATAACAGACGACAATTTTCCGCCTGAGAACTGGTCACTGCAGATTACTTGGACATCTCTATCGCCTCAAGATATCCCACACGAATGAATGCCCATGTGGAACTGATATCCAGACTCCAGAACACATTCTCCAGAACTGTCCAACCCATGATAAATTGTGACGTGCGACCTGGCCAAAAGGTGATGAGCTCCAGCAGAAGCTATGGGGCTGCCGCGCCGACCTGGAAAAGACTGTGGACTTCGTCCTGGCGACAGGCCTGCAGATTTAGCATGACAACAAACCGAACGCAGAAGAAGAATGTTTCAAAATATTCCCAGTTAATTTATTGGTTATGTCACTTGCACCAGACAACGCACCTTTATACATATGTGATACTGTGCCATTGGTGAGAGGTGAAAACTACGCATTTTAATAAGTGCAGTTTAGTTCTATGCATGGGTTGTGTGTTAAAAGAAGAATGATTACTGCACACTGGACCCCAGGGTTTGCTAAAGCACTTGTGAAAATGTTTGGTAAATTCACACATATTCTCCTGAACATGAGGTCATGTACATAAATACTTTGAATGTCTGCATTTCTGCTAGCAGGTTACCCATATAATGATTGTTTCATATTCATGGCAATCTTAGGTGAACTGGGAAAATGAGAAAGTGTGTTTCCATACCTTCTGTGAAGAGACAGCCCAGTTTTATTCCATGAAGAAAAGCATGCTGAAGTCCATAGATGACACAGAAAGCATGGTGAGAATGTTTGAATTTAACTTAGCTGGATGAACTTTGCTGTGTAAGAAACATGGTGGCATGTTTGTAATATTAATAAGCAAGAATCACTAACAGTTACCCTTGTGTACCTGTCACAGCAGAAAATATTGTGCATAACAATAAAATAATATGGGAATCAGCAATAGGAGTGAATATATTCTACTAAGGCCATTGTTTTTAACATCTGAATTAGAATTGTAATAATCCTTATAAATAATCATCAAATACAATAAAAAGCTGCACAAAATTACATTGGTAAGTGATTAATAATTCGCACACTGCGTCTTCAATTGCACCAGGAGAATTTATTAATATCTAGGAAATTCTGTGATTACGATAATAATTTTTGGTGCAGATCAGTTATTAGTTACTAAGTTAGTTTTTTTTTCCCAGAAGTAAGCTAACAGGCTGGATTTAACATTTGTAGGATCCTGCCATATTTAGTAGCAATAGGTTTAAAAAAAAAGTGAAAATATAGGACATCTGAACACTAATGCAGCCTCCTGTAGATGGTTATATAATATACACAAATAAACACACACATACATACACATTTTTTCAGACCTTACAGTGTTTATTTTAAATGCTGAATTGCATATTCGTTATATGTGATTTTCATCATTATCATAACCCTCCACTCCCAAAGGAGCATAGGCCTTCAACAAACACATGCCAAGTCCTCCTGTCACGTGCCATCATCTCAAGTTCCTTCCACGTTCTCCTCATCATTTTCACCTCTGTTTCCAGCTCTCTTCTCCATGTGCTTCTTGGTCTACCTCTGCCTCTCTTGCCCTGGGGGTTCCAGAACAAGGACTGCCTTGTAATGTTATCAACAGGTTTCCTCAGTATGTGTCCTATCCATCGCCTTCTTCTCATCTCTTGTTCCACTGGCACTTGTCTAGTTCTTGTCATCAGTTCCACGTTGGTAACCTTGTCATACCATTTTAATCCCTCTATTCTATGCAAGCACCCATGTGATTTTCATGCTGGATCATATTTTTGAAGCATTTTATGTGAGAATGCACATAATTTTGTTAATTGTTCATTATGAAATGAATGCAATTTAAGAAATATATACAGCTCCTTTCGAGAAATTATGTCTTACTAGCCATGACAAATTATTATTATTACTAACCATTGACTATTATTAACTTTTTTGCATATGGATGTTGCTTTTACAGTTTTTTTTGTTAAAATTTCTTGTGAGTGGTGTGGGGAAAGCTGGAGCATTCTGTGAATTAATATTGATTAGAATGTGGTAGTTTGTGAAGTACTTTTGAATAAAAATATTTTAGATGATTCAGTCTAAAAAAAAACTATGTATCTTGTTATATTAGGAAATGGATGCAGATGAGAATGAAGCTACTAACAACAAAGGACATGGACATGACTGGCAGTGGACAGTTGAGCATGTGACCTACCCAGCCATTAGACAAAGCCTCTTGCCACCAGTGTACACTGAGAATGACCGCAGCATCATACAGCTTGCCAATTTACCAGATTTATACAAAGTTTTTGAGCGGTGTTGAGTCTTCTTTGTGTTAAACCAGTACGGTTAATGTTATTTCTCATAAACTTCCAGTTTTTGGCTAGATTATTTCAAAAAGCTGGTTACTAGTGCTGGCTTATATGGTTAGAGACAGATTGCTGGTATTTAGCCTATAAACTCTGGTTGGTGTAGTCCTTAGAACTTGGCATTACCTGCAAAAGAGCGACAAGCTCTGCAACCCAAGTTAAACAACAGCAACAACTTCCCTACAACAGTATCTGCTGTGGGACTACCTTTATAGTCTGCTTCATGTGGAAACAATTTCACAGCCAAATAAAAGAAATGATTGCTTGTGTGTAACTTTGTCTGTATTGAGGTGTTATCCACTTATTTTCCTAGCTTAGATAGCTAGAACATTTTCCACATTCATAGGAATATTTTTTTTTTTAATAGCTGAAAGAGTAGAGGCCAGAATTATTGTATGAGTGCACTCTTATGCACAGAGCAGACTTATTTTTGAAGACTTTCTGCCCAAGCTAGTGAGAATGAAGAGCAGATGTACACTTCTGTAAACAGCTTGCAAATGTACTTAGATGTGGCAACATAAATTAATTCAGAATACTTAAAAAGAAAAGCTGCAATTATTTTTTCTTGGTTTAATGAAAATAATTAAATTTAAATATTATTAATGTAGATGTAAAATTGTCTGCATTTCAGTTTAATTGTACTCCACTGTTAGTGAACAAGATGTGTGTTTTTTTTTTTTTGGAGAGTGTATGTAGATAAGATAAGTTAGATAATTCCCCGGAAACAGTAAAAGTCAAAAGGTACTAAAATTCAAAATGTCAGAGTGAAAACACAGTCTCACATGCCATATTTAACAAAGGGAAAAAAACTGGATAACTTCAGATGACATTTGTTATCCATTACAAATACAATTTACTGTAAATAAAGGACAGCAATCCAATGACTTTTCACATACCATTTATTACAAATCAAAAGTGATAAATGTCATTTGTTGATTTATACAATGATATTACAGAGAGAGAGAAGTATCTTCTGTTTGTTTATACAGTGATATCAAAGAAAGTGAGATCTTCTGCCTACTTATACAATATCAAAGAGCAGGAGGTGGGGGAAAAAAATATAATGCAGAATTAAACAATTTCCCTATACAGCAGTGAATTTAAATGATGGACAAGATGATTAAACATCTAGGATGCTATCACAAAATGACACTATGATTGGAATGAAAATTAGCATGTTTTTTTTTTTCCTTTAAAGTTATCACTACCTCTCTTTAAACATAGGTATAAACTTAAAAATTCATGAGAATTAGTAAGCATCGGACAATACACATATAAAAGATGGAACAGGTATAACTTGAATTTGACTTTTCCCGATCCCCTAGGTTATGAGTTTTCACTCTTTTTTCCCCAGGAACAGGTATAAAAGAGAAGCTACTTAAATACTTTTCAACAAATCCTATTGCATTCATCAGATTCACTTAATAAATATATTTTGTTAAATAAAGCTATGACTTATCACTTTGTTTCCGAATGCTGATTTTTCTTTATTCACATGGGCTAAAATTTGATGATTTTTGTTAATAATGAAATATGAAGTCTGACTGTATGTATTAAGCACCTATAATATCTAATGGTAATAATAACTACTTTAGCTGCACAAATTTTGGTTTTCCTTTCCACATAAAAAACAACCAAAGTTAAACCTTACTAAGATCTAAAATATAACCCGACATACTAACAAAAAGTAATCGTGAAGATTTCATTTGGAAAATATTACATTGAAAAAGATGTGACATATATGGTTAATTTAGAGCAAATAACTTTCCTTGCACTTTTTGACCCTTGAAATTTTTACTTCTGACATAAAAAAAACTTTGTTTTTCATAGTTTCACTCAAGAATACTTTGTTATTAATTATTTTATTACACTTTAATTAAACTAGACCTAATTCCATTGCTGGTTTTTATTATCTGTTATACAGCAGTGAATTTAAATGATGGACAAGATGATTAAACATCTAGGATGCTATCACAAAATGAAAGGCATTGTATGTGCCAATGAGATGCAACATTTGACATTATGCTTCAAGTATTTTTATCTTGCCCTGAACTGATCCTTCTCATTTCGCAGTGCTCCCATGACCTTGACAGGATCAGACTCGCCAGTGTGCTGCTGTACTGATGGCACACTAAGAAAAGAGTTATGCAATCAGTTACTTTTTTTTTTTACAAATTGTAGATATATATATATATGTGCAACCAAATATAATACTACACATCATGTTTTACTAAATAAAGAAAAGATATTATATGCTGTTTTATCAAATACAGCTTACAGCAGGTAACTTATCACAAAATATGCCTAGCCACTGAAAACCTGTCAGCTCTCATATTTTTGCCAGTTCACAGTATGCCATGATTTTCTAAAAAAAAAAAAATGTATGACCCACACATTATTTTATTCCATTATGGCATGAATGCTATGACTGATTATGGTTTCTAATTTGGGGGGAGACATGCATTTCAGTTTTTTTAAGTTAAAGAACACAGGAAAACAAAAGGTCTTGATTACCTTTTAAAGAAATGGCTTAAGATGATTTTCCAGTTTGTCTTTAGGCTGAATAAGGCAAATCTAGGCTAGACACACAAAAATCTAACTTAGCATAAACAAGGCCACTTACTTGACCCTCATAAAAGGGTTGAAAAGCAGCTCATCCTTGATTGTGGATGGAACAGTGGGCTCACCATTGCTTCTTTGTTTCTGCAGGCAAATGTGTGAACAAACATTTACTGATACTGCACAACTTTGCTAGTCTATAACTATAAACATAGTGAGATATTTTTGAAATAAAAAGTCAATGAACTCCTAAGTCAGTGATATAAAAAAATAAGATAAGAACATAATAAACAATTCAAGATAGAGCACATACTTTTTCAAGTGCAGCAGAATAAACAAGCAGATATATTTAACAATGAAGAAAATAACACAGTCATGCATACAAACACAACTACACTGCACATACACTACTTGGCGTTACTAACCAGCACTTGGCGTTACTAACCAGCACCTCATGTAGTACCTAGGGGTCTCTGAAGGGACAAAGAAAGAAAAGGACAACTGCCCCCTCAGGCATGGTGAAAAAGGTGAATAATATGAGTTCGTGCATGGAGCTGGCAACGTCATCATGTGACACAAATTGCCACAGATACCACCGCTGCAAGAACATGTGACTACTTGGTGCAAGGGGACTAGCTACAGTGGTAGTTCCAAGCTCCGTAAGGAGGGCAAAGGTAAATAATGATGACGATTACTGACCAGCGCCAAATCCAATCTTGCAGACATGTCCGAGTTATCTGGCTCTACTGTTGTTGCAAATTTCAGGTTGTTAACCGTGTACTCATGCCCGCAGTATACTTTCTGAAAAATGATAATATTTGAATTCAGAACTCAATAAATTTGCATCACGTTAATGAAACAAAATATATAACCAAAGAACTTAACATCTCTTGCAGAATATATGGTTAAGTTTCACGCCTACATTATAGCCGATGCACTAGTATTTCTAAAATACTGGATTGTTTGCTACCTTACCAATTAATAATACTGGTGAAAAGAGCAAATTATATAATCTTCAATCTAGAAATATGAAATAGCTATAGTTCCAAGAATCAAGCAGAGCTGTATTGATTTACCACTAACATGAAGATAGCATTTGCATACCTCATGGACACACGTCTCTTACTTATTTCTGCTCAATGTCAGTCATGTAATTATTTGCTGTGTTTATGGCAATTTCATGACTATTCATACATTAAAACATAACTTTCGCCTAATGTCTATGTTTGCGAAGATTTAACTTTTCCTTAGCTTAAAAGAACAAAATTGGATATTTATTGTAAGTCTGCACCATATGAATGAATTAAACCAAGAATAAAAAAAGATAGTACATACAGTCTGAGGTGGCAGCTTGCCCAGCTTTTCTATGAGAGCTTCGTACATCTCACGTGGGGTGCCTTCAAAGAACTTTCCACATCCAGCAACAAACAGTGTGTCTCCTGGTAAGAAGATATGAATGTATAAATAACAGATACCTAATGACAGACTTCTTATTACTTATAGCAACTTTTATAATCTTCTATGAAATCTTCAGTAATTCAGGATTTGTAACATCATTTGTAGTATATTTTACATAATAATTAGCATTTTTAAGCTTAATTATTAATAAATGGTTTGTTTGATAGTCACAGTTTGTTGTCAAATGACGGGAGAGGTGCAAAAATGTTACATACATCAAATTTAGCTGATAAGTGTGCGATGTTGTAGCCTGGCCCATCAAAAAGCAAATGAATTAGGCCTATAGTTACATCTAATGGTTCATCACAGATGAAAGATAAAGCTAACGACACTGTTGAAACCTCAAACTGTCAACAGTTTTTAAGAGATATTATTCTAGTTTATTTGTTCAAAAATAATATTGCAAGTGACCACAGACACTGTGAAGCTGCCAGTTTCTGATCCCAAACCTGGTAACTGTGCCGTAAGGGGAAAGCAGATGAACTGAAGGCTATACTGTAAGATAATCACTTGTTCACAAATTCTGCTGCTACTCACCTGTGAACACAGCTGGATCTGTACCAGATGGGCCAGTCACAAAATAACAAATGTGCCCTGATGTGTGACAAGGAGTAAACAGGCACTTAACATTCAGACTGCCAATCTGCAGAAATATTTTTCAAATAAAGTAATATGTTCAAATCAGTGGACATTTATAATAATAACAGATCTCTGAAACTTCTCTTCCATGCACACACAAAAAAGGAATAAAATAATGCAAAATATAAGCTGGTTTTGAATTTTAAGATAAGAAAGTGAATACTGGCGCTGTAATATCAAACAATCTTTCAGATAATATAAAAGTCCATCAATTTAAAAAAAAAACAAAGAATTTTGTTTTTCACTACAACTGCTTTAACTCTTAGTATACGAGCTGCCTTTCATGACTACCATTACAGATTTTGCAATAAATAATTTATTTATAAAGATAACATAAGTGTTACATATCAAAATGTGAAGAAATGAAACCCCTATATCATGCACGTAACTAAATTGTTCAGTGGTTTTAAACATGCATTCAGCTATAAATTTTCGCTATTGACGGGGATCGATCATCAGCCTCTCTAGAACGCCGCTCGTATACTAAGAGTTAACCAACCAGCTGTGAATTACATTTTCATACTTCTTCTTCTTCTTGCGATCGCATCTTTGATGTTTACACCGTCAGACGAGAACACATTTTCATACAACTTTAACAGATACCACACACAAAAACCGTACCGGTACAATGCAAAATCATCATGCATACAGTAATGGATGATGCACTAATAATATTTAATTCCTTAAAACTCAGATCTCAATGACACAAAATCCTTAAAAAAAAAAAAAACACCAAACAGATCATTTCTATCACATTCCTGGCAGAAAAAAACTGACCTTTAGCTCATCTCCATGAGTCACCTGGCGAGTCAGTGCCCCAATTCTTGTGTCTCCTCCCACCACTTCCTTATTTCCCACAGCCTCAATAAGCTTCACATTCCCACCTGCATGGTCCCTATGATTGAAAGTGAAATTACATATTATTTCAAGAAATATTTCATTTCTCACTTACATGTCATAAATAAAAAAAACTTAAAGAAATCAAATGAGTTGTTGCTGTTTAACTAGGGCTGCTGAGCTTCTCGCTCTTTTGCAGCCTACACCAAGTTGAACACTCCTTGGTTTTATCTACACTGTAGATCTAGGCTTTTCTGCCATTCCGAAACATGCTGAGTTGAAGTCATGAGCTCCAGTTTCCACAGCCTGGCTTGCTTGTACAGGATAATCACATCTGGTCCCAAGCTAGTGTCATAATGTGCATTCCCCGCCGTCCTAGGGGGCTCTCCAAATATGCAGAGCTAAAATACTGTGCTCTGGTTCTGAGCTCTCCCAAGGAATTGTCACGTCCTACACAGAGCCACTTTTCAGCTTCCCCTACCTATCGTGGGTCCACAGTGAGATCCTTCTGCATGCAGCCAACCAGGTAAAAGCCAGACTTACGTCTGGGGCTCACGTGACTCTCCAAACTTAGTTTGCGATGCTGGGTTCTCAACATGATTCACCCCAGGGGGGGGTCTCTGGAAGTGTGCGGATGATTTCAAGAGTCAATCAAGGTGTAATTAGCCACACAGACAGAGGTTCACTTCCACACCTGTATATTATAGCATTGTGCTTATCTAATGGTATGCCACCCCTTCCCTACTTCTGGCATGAAACCAGGTGTGAAGGTCCTTTAAATACATGCAGGGCTAGGATAGAATGCTGGATAAAGAAACTGGAGCTCCTGACTCCAACTCAGCAAATTTTGGAGGGAAGGAGGCACCACATCCACTTACTTTACAAGTGTTTGAAATGGAACAACTTTTTCATTTACACTGAAGCCTCAAGAATGTGCCTGCTGCATAAACTTTCTGTACTTTTTGAACCTTTAATTTTTCTTTTGCTACTATCCTTATACAAAATATGGCTTGTCTGATCTGTTGCACTATCAAAAACCAATCTGTTCACTAACTTCATTGCATATTTTACTTTTTATTTTCTCCTGTATGATCTGATCATTACTTTCATTACTTAACTCTTTAAGTCCCAATCAGCGTTAAATCGGCTTTCGGGTTCGACCATTTTGACACGGTCAACAATATTTCGGTCCATACCTTTTGCTCCTTTTCTAGAGCTTTTTTTCAATTTTAACAATCCAAAACGTCTTCAGACAGGAAGACCATTCTAGTAAATACCTCGTGTGTTTAAGCGAGAACGTGTTTTTGTGGTTTGATATTAATGCAAGAGTTTTTAAGCGCATATTTTATAAGATCAAATGGCCACGCCCACTGCTTCTGGCAGACCTTGTAGATTAACTTTAGATCAAGCTAGAAAGTTATTTGAAGAAATTCGAGATAGCGATAATAATTCAGATTGTAGTTTTTATTAACAGGATAGCGAAGACGACTCAGATTTTCAGCAGGAGCCTGATATCGAGTCCTCGAGAAGCGAGGATGATAATGGAAGGTCTGATGTCGATAATGAAGTTATGGAGACAGGAGCATGTAATCAGACTGTAATAAATTCAAGTAATATGTCTGAGCCAAAAAGAAAAAGAATCAGGAGGGATAGTAATGTTGATTTTGTTAGCAACACCAATACTGCGGTTTGGCATTCAGTGGCAACTGGAGAAACTAAAGCAAAGTTTACTTTCTGCCAGACAAGACAGAACATAAATCCAGCTCTGTATGGTTTGCAAACACCTCTTGATTTTTAAAAATATTACATGGATGATGCTATTGTTAGCACTTAATAACCAGCATTAATGCCTATGTTGTAAAAATTGTTGAAACAAACAATCCACCTAGAAAGTATTCTTTATTTGCTTCATGGAAACCACTCACTTATTATGAATGGCTCAAGTTTACAGCTGTAATGATTGCGATGGGGCAGACCTAAAACCAAAGACTACTGGCGCACCACAGGAAACTTTTATAGACCTTGGTACCACGAGATGTTTTTGAGAAACCGTTTCCAAACTATTTATCACAGCATGTTGCATGTTTGTGAACCAGATCAGGATGCAGCTAAATTTGAGCCATTTGTTGAGATGCTCTTGACAAAATTCCAGAATGCTTTCTACCTATTTGAAGAGGTTTGTATTGGTGAAATGGTTATAGGATGGAAAGGTAGATTTACCACAAACAGTTCAATGCAAGCAAGCCCCATAAATATCATATCAAAACATTTGGACTGTGTAATTCGGCAACAGGCTATGTTTTCAATTTGAAAATTTATTTTGAAAAAAATGCGGCCTATGATCCTAGTCTAGATCCCAGTTCTCCTCATGCCGTGAAAGTGTTCAGCACTCTTTTGAAGCCATTTAGATCAGGCCATCATATTTTTGCTGATAGATTTTATTCATCCAAGGCTCTGATTGAATATATGCGTGCACATAGTTATAATTATACAGGAACCCTGAATGTCAACCACACTGGCTTTCCTCCTGAAATAAAAAATCTGAAGCTTGGCCATCAAGAGATGAAGTGGTTTTTAGACTCAGAAAATACAACATTATGTGTTGCCTAAAAAGCCCTGCTTACTTGTTTCAACTAAATCAGCTGTTGCAACGGTTGAGAAGGGCAAGGGTCTATACAAAGCCAAAGGTAGTTGATGACTACAATATGAGTATGAATGGCTGTGACCAGATGGATCACATGGTTGGTTATGACAGTATGCACAACTGTAAAACCAGAAAGTGGTGGAAGAAGATTTACCACTGGATGATTGAAGTGACACAGGTAAATGCCCACATTCTATACAATTTGTGTCAGGAAGGTGCGACAAAAAGGAAGCTCACACTTCAAGATTTTAAACTAAGTTTGATTGGGGATCTGTCCAAAGAAGCTGCTCAGCTGACACCAGGCGGTGTAATAGATTGTCCACCCAAAATTTCTAAACACTCCATGAAAGGAAAAGAAGTGGCACAGATGATTGGAGCCAGATATGATGGGAAGGACAGAGCCTGTGTTCATTGTAGCACCAATGGAAGGCTTCACAGATCAAGCTTTGTGTGTATAGGATGCACAGGCACACCCCACCTTTGTAAAAAAATTTGCTTTGTAGCTTCTCATAAGCAAAAATATATATAGGGTCTGCGTAGATATGAATAAGCTTTGTAAATAATATATTCTTTTTCCCTGTTCTGATATGTTTTGAAATATCCAGTTTTTACATGCTAGTGACCTTGTTTTAATTCTGGTAAATTAATCATTTTCTTAGGATTTAATGATGAAATAATGTGTTATGATTAAAATTCATAACATTTATGTCGATGTAATAGGCAGCTCAACAGGGCTCCTTTTTTGTTTATTTTATACGGAGTCACTTATTAATAAAGGAAGTGATGTCATGCCGAGATGGTTGACTGGCAGACGTGAACAAATTTGAAGCAGAAGTGAGGGGATCGTCTGCAAGAGAGATGTGGCTTGTTTTTGGAAGTGTGCGAACGCATGTGTTTTGAGCTCCTGCAGTATTCTGTGTTTTTCCTGAATTATTCCATCACCAGAACATCAATATACTTGGTTGAGGTGTCCCTGGCTTATTCTAGTAAGGAAATGTGTGCTTATTCATAAAGATGTCCAAAGGACGATATTAAATAAAGTTTGACTGATTGCCAATGACCAGCTTTTGATAGGGAACGAGCTGGACTTATACGTATTACTGCATTTTGCCTTTGGGCCTATATATCTATTACCATGGAGCTGTTTGTCAAAATAAATAAACTGCATGTTTGTAAAATTGTGAAGGTGTTGTTGGTCTGCTCAGTGCAGTTATGCTGATTTCACGTTGTATGACTGCCCCTAGAGTCTTCTTTGGCCACGGAGAATATCTCCGGAATAATTAACATTACGACACGTATCATAATGTTTATACACTGTGTGAATATATTTGCGTGTGACATTCTGTCTTTTCCCATGGATATAACTAATGATGACAAGGTTAGCAGCTCCAGAACAAGGTAAGAATATATAATTTTTTAATTATTTTTTTTTTTACCTACTACTTCATCTTCTTATTCAGCAACCATTTTACCTTGAACAAGTAATAATTGTTGTCGTCATAATTTTATATTATGCACAAGATGCATTTACTAACAATTATTGTCATATATAACAACCACAGCATTCATGTGTAAATAATCTTTTCAATCCCCTCTTCCTGATGTATGAACTGAAATCTCATGTTTTAACAAGCATGTGTCCTATTGTTGTAATCTGTGAAATTAACAATTTCCTGAGTGTTTATTGACTAAAAACTGATTGTGCTTTGTTAGAATACATCTGTGATATTTTGAAAGTGTACCTTTAGAGATTCTCCTGGTGAACAATTCTAGATGAATTTTAGTGAATACTTTTGGTCTAATTTTTCATCGCCTTATTCTTTTAGCCTCCATTTTACCTTGGATAACTAATATTTTTTCAATGAAAGCTTTTATACTTGCTGCAAAAGAGTAATGTACATCCATTTACTTTCATTTACAACAACAAAGGTATTTATGCATATGAACATTTTAAAAAATTAATTCCAAACGACTACAATAAACACACAACAGGCTGGCCATTTTTGTTTAGGTCAAACCTACTTTTTATTTGGTACTGAAAGAGTTAACCATCATGCCAACAGTTCTAAAGTCCTACCATTCCATCACTTTCGGTTGGACAGGAGAAGGAAAGTACACAGCTATAAAATGAAGACAGCAAGTCAAACTTCAATTTTTTTTTTAAATCTTGAGATGTTGATAGTTAACCATACCAGTGATGATGAGTGGTTAGGACTGTTGTTAGTTCCACACCCTCCTCCTTTATAGCTTGCTGCACCTGTAGAAAATATGTGTAAAAACAGAATAGTTTTGAATAAAAGTGCATATTTGCTGCAGCCACTTGATTAGCATGCAAATCACCATATGGTACTAACATTTATTTAGAAAACATCAATATATTCCAGAAAGAACGTCTGCTGTTGACGACTTGCTTTGGTAGCTTATATGGTTTAATCCTAATAAGGGTGTCAAAATCATTTCTTTCCTTCCTCTCTATGAAACTTATGCATGAGGTTGCTCCCACCACTACCTTCTATCTTCATTGTTATTTTCATTACCTACAATGGCATTTGCAGCTTTTCTCAAGCATCTCATCTCAAAAGATGCGATCTTCACTTTTCTCAAGCATCTCATCTCAAAAGATGTGATCTTCACATTTCTTAAGCATATCATCTCACAATATGCGATCTTCACTTTTCTCAAGCACCTCATCTTAAAAGATATGATCTTCACTTTTCTCAAGCACCTCATCTCAAAAGATGTGATCTTCACATTTCTTAAGCACCTGATCTAAAAAATATGTGATCTTCACATTTCTCAAGCACCTCATCTCACAATATGTGATCTTCACTTTTCTCAAGCACCTCAGTTTTAAAAGATGTGATTTTCACTTTTCTCAAGCACCTCATCTCAAAAGATGTGATCTTCACTTTTCTCAAGCACCTCATCTCAAAAGATGCACAATCTTCCTATACATATTGTAACATTTTTATTATGTAAATATTGTGGAGGTAGTTTCTCGCTGTTTCCCTACAAAGCAAATGCATATAGCGATACATGTATCAACATTTAAAAAAAAAAAAAACAACAACAACCCACAAAACAAATAACATGGGTAGCAAGTGACAGACACACATAAATCACAGATGAAGTCTGCATTATGAAACAAATTCATTCATTCATTTTCCTTTTCGCTCCTTACAGAGCAAGAAGCCATTATTCCAGCTGGCCCCTCGCACACAAGCTGTACCAAAGCATGTATGTACTCTTACAGTGGTGGTTTCTGAAGCATGTGGTTGCCAGCCCCATGCACAATCTAGTATCAGTAGCCTCTTACAGCATACCTGAGGCAGCAGTAGTCCTATTCTTTCTCTATCTCCTCAGAGACCCCCCCAGGAACTATCCTGGACTATGAAAAGAATGCTCCTAACAAAAGATACAATTTTTATCAATCAATCAATCAATACCCTTTAGCTCCCCGAGGAGCATGGGCCTTCAACAAACACATGCCAAGTCTTCCTGTCCTGTGCCATCTGCTCAAGTTCTTTCCATGTTTTCCTCATCATTTTCACCTCTGTTTCCAGTTCTCTTCTCCATGTGTTTTTTGGTCTACCTCTGCCTCTCTTTCCCTGTGGATTGCAGAACAAGGACTGCCTTGTACTGCTATCAACAGGTTTCCTCAATGTGTGTCCTATCCGTCGCCAGCATCTTCTTCTCAACTCTTGTTCCACTGGCACTTGTCTGGTTCTTGTCATCAATGCCACATTTGTGACTTTGTCATATCATTTCAATCCTTCTATTCTACGCAAGCACCCGTTTATAAAAGTCTGTAGCTTTTTGGTTGTTGTTTTTGTTGCTCTCCATGTCTCAGAGCCATACAATATTTAAAGTACCACCAAATTATATAATTTTCACGTTGCTAGCGCATCCAAACCACATAATCAGCACATGTATTACAATGACTATTTCTTAAGAGAATAACATGTACCTTCTCTGGCTCAACAGGATCTACAACTGCACACTGCTTAGTCTGCTCATCAATGATAAGGTACATGTAGTTGTCCTCTAACGCAGGCAAGAGTTTTACCTTCATGTCTCTGTGCTGAGTTAACAATGGGGATGAGTGGCACAGACGAAATGCAATAGGCCTTACTGAAAATAGACATTAATTCCACAATTTGGCCCTCTTCACACTGGCATCATCCAGACCACCTTTATTAGACTGTTAAAAAGTATTCTTGATATTCCTGTGTAAAACCATATTCTGATACCTCATGTGATATTTTTTTTTGTTCTTTCACTTCTGTACAACAAAACAGGTTGTTTGTAACACTAGATATCTTAGAAATGCACTTGGGACAGTAAAGAGGTGGTTTCATCTTGTTCCATCAGTTTATCCCTGCAGAACAATAAAGGAATTTGGTCCATCACAACTGTATATGAAAAGAGACAGACAATTAAGACAAGCAATGAGCTGGACTCCATAGCAGCACAGAGGAAACGGCAGCTGAAGGCACCAGGAGATGAACTTTTGAGGCACAACTCCAAAATGACAGAACAAAGTATGTTGGAGATAGATAAACCCAGGGCTGAGCTGGATGAAGAGTTTCTAGCTCATCTAGATGTGCCCCTGTGCATGATTAGGACTGATGATTAATCCTGTAGCCTCCAGTTAAAGTCCCACCTGCAAACCAGCAGGAATAAGAGAGATTAAGGTGCCTCTATTTTGCTTAACAGTACCACAATTCAACTTCAGAGGCATTTTATAGTAAGTTAATCCACATAACTCAGCTATCACCCTTGGTGTCCATAATTTGTCCGGGCTTATAGATAGTTATTATTAAGGGGCCAAAACACTTGATCGACGGGGGGGACCACTTCTAATGATCAGATTGCCTCCTGTTATATCGCTCTGTATAGAGCTTCCTGTCTCTTATTGCTTATAAAGTATTCACAGCTAACATAAAGGCTCTACTACCACATATCACCCAAAACTGCATCTAAAAGAAATACTCCTCATAACAAGTGAAATCTATGTTGGTGTTTATTCAGTCCAGGGTGTATCATACCATGTATGAGCATTGCACAAAATATAACTTTTCTTATCAACATGCAACTGTTGGGGGGGGGGGGGGGGAAGAAAGTAGTACATGAAAAGATTACATCTGAGACGGTTTCCTAAAATCCTGAGAAAAGAGACTGTTCATTCATTCATAACCCTCCACTCCCAAAGGAGCATAGGCCTTCAACAAACACATGCCAAGTCCTCCTGTCCCGTGCCATCATCTCAAGTTCTTTCCATGTTCTCCTCATCATTTTCACCTCTGTTTCCAACTCTCTTCTCCATGTACTTCTTGGTCTTCCTCTGCCTCTCTTGCCCTGGGGGTTCCAGAACAACGACTGCCTTGCATTGCTATCAACAGGTTTCCTCAGTGTGTGTCCTATCCATCGCCATCGTCTTCTTCTCATCTCTTGTTCCACTGGCACTTGTCTAGTTCTTGTCATCAGTTCCACGTTGGTAACCTTGTCATACCATTTTAATCCCTCTATTCTACGCAAGCACCCATTTATGAAAGTCTGTAGCTTTTTGGTTGTTGTCTTTGTTGTTCTCCATGTCTCCGAGCCATACAATAGGACTGACTTCACATTTGAATTGAAGATTCTTATTTTCGTGTTGGATCCGATTTCTCTTGATCTCCATATATTTCCCAATGCAATGAAAGCTCCTCTAGCCTTTTGTATTCTTATTTTGATATCGCTGTCTGTCCCTCCAACTTTGTCTATATTACTGCCAAGATATGTGTATGATTCTACATCTTGAATTGGTGTTTCTTCAAGTTCAACCCTGTTATCATTACCTGCATTTATTCTCATTATTTTTGTCTTTTCCCTGTGTATTTTCAGACCCAATTGCTGTGACCTCTCATCGAGTGTTTTCAATTTGTCCTGCATCTGATTACGGTTATGGGACAGAAGAGCCAAGTCATCAGCAAAATCCAGATCATCCAACTGCTTAGTCAGAGTCCACTGGATTCCATTTCTATTGTGTGTTGTCGATGATCTCATAACCCAATCTATTGCCAGCAAGAAAAGAAATGGAGACAAGAGGCATCCCTGGACTTTGATTTCTAAACAACAATTGACATATCCACGAATCAGTGGAAGGAATTTTCTATGCCAAAAAACATTTAAAAAAAAAAAAAACACAGGGTGAAGAAGGGGTGTGTGAGTTCTTGATAAACAGATCAACAGCTCACTACTCCTAGACCAAAAGATCTCAGCCAAGATCCTGTCCACAGTGAGGAGAATATTTAAGTTGATTTTACTGATGATACCTTGGAAGAAATAGAGGTGCCATCAAGTTTCCACCTGCCAGTGCTAAAGCAGTATGGGAAAATCCAATAAAGCAATGTTCAAAGAATTAGATAAGCACATAAAACTAACAATCTGGGGATGGGGGCGGAAAGGGAGGGAGAGAGAGAAATCCTGAAAATCTTTGGTGTTAGTAAATATTTCACTGCTACAAAAAATTGGGAATCAGGAAGGCAAACAAAAGGAATACACTACACAAGAGCACAAAAAGAAATTATGAAACAGAAGAACCATGCTAAAAAACAGTTCAAGGAAGCTATGGACACAAAAATAAAGATATGTGAGAACTTATAATCCTAGCACAACTTGCTTTGTAGAGCTGTAATGGTACAGATACTTCTTCCCTCTCCGAGTTGATTAGAGTATTTCAAGTAGCTGTCTAGGGTAGCGTTTAATTTTAGTCCAACTTTAGCAAAGTCCTCAAAACGTAAGGCTAGTCTTCAACAGTAGAAAACTCCATAATGCCTGATTGACGTTTTGTACAATATATATTTTAATGAACGAAACGTAGCTCCTCAATGAAGACATCCACAAAATAGACAATGGCAATCTCTAGCCCGTCCATAAAATCAGTCTATTGTCATGTTTGCAGGTTTCAGAGTATCTAGAATTGGGCATAAGTGCAGCTTATATACGTAACTTGTATCTCTGCCAGACAATCTGTTTCCTGTAAATCCATCAATAGCATGGTGGAAAAATTCAAACTAAATTGTATTTTGCCGAATGTTTACTTTAAAGAAAAGATTGCCTTCCTACCTTCAGCAGTTCATGATTAAAGTATATTTTAGTAAGCCAGGTCATTGGTTTCCACTGGGAACGAGGACGAAATATCTTTAATTCTAGGGCAATTTTTTTTTCTTAAATGCCAGTGGGATGGGGTTAGTCCAAAATTTGCCTAGTTTAATAAGTCTTTATTTTTCCTCCTCTGTCACCTTGAGATTTACCAGATCATCCCCTCTAACCGTGATCGCATAGATAGTATGGATGGTAGATCGTGAACAACCGTTGCTGACCCCTGGTCTTGAGCATGCCACAATGATAATAATATAATAGCCCTTCAGTCACAGCTGACTATAGGAATGCGCCCCTCATGTCACAGCCCTCATCTGCTTATTTTCCTGGTGTTCCTTTTGACATTTTCTCCTATCTTCTGCTTGCTGTATGAGCTATTTTCGCCCAATCTGAAGTGGCACCGAAGATAGCATAGCCACTTGGTGCGATCGGCAGCTTCAACATCCCAGGTTGCTGGATTTATGTGCAGTGCCCTCATGTCTCTCTTGCACACATCTTTGAATCTCAGCTGCAGTCACCCAACTGTTCTTTTGCCCTCTGCCAGTTGTCCCTAGGAGATATCTTTCATGCGGTGGATATGGCCAAGCCAGCGTAGTCTGTGCTGTCTAAGCAGTGTATACATGCTTTGAAGGCCAGCTCATGACAATACCTTGTAGTGGATTTGATGGTACTGTATGGGTGTGATATTACCTAGTGTGATGCATGAGGTCAGCTGTGAAGGCTCCTGAGATAAATGTAGCTGTGAATTTACAGAAGGCCCTTCTTGCTACCACTTACGACCTCACACATATCTTTTTTTCTAATGAATGTGGCTATGTTAAAATCTAGGGTACTGATATGTAATGTGTTGTGGTAGATTACATACATGCACACACAGATATTTAATAAGTCTAATAATATTAATAAAATTTATAATACACTGAACTAACTCAAGCTGTTTAAATTTTTGATATTAAATTTTCTTTAAGTTTATTTGTTCTGAACCAAGGTTTTATTTTGGTCAGAACATATGAAAAATTTTGAAATTATGAATGAAATGCATGAATATATGTCATAATAAAATAGAAAATGTGTACATATGTATTTCAAATGACTGGTTAATAGTAATTATCTTAAGATAGTCCCAGGAGAACTTATTTCTAGATATGCTGTTGGGGTGATATCATCACTCCCAGTCTATGACTACCAAACATTGTCCCTTCACTGATGGGAGTAATACAAGTTTTATTTCCCAAAATTTTGTGGGTTCTAGTGATGGTAATATAGTTGGTGTGTTAGTTAGTAAATAAGTTGGTGAAGGTCCAGCAGGCCAGACGCTCACGTATCTTGACTGAGTAGTTCTGGTGCTGGAATCTGGTGGCCCCACCTCTCCGTGCTTGGGGGCAATATAAGGCTGCTCTGACAAAATACTAGACTGCACTGGTCCACACTTGTATATATCAACACAGCATTTGACACCACTTTGGTGCCAAACAGAAACTCACACTTCTGCAACAAAAGTATTGGGTCATGTGTCAGAACTCTACCTCCTGAGCCACTTCTGCACACAACACTACACAACAACACCACATAGACGGGGTCAGATCTCTCTGACCATACAGCACATCTTACCAAGTTGGTTTCACATAGTACTAGTTCCCCAAGACTACATATTCTGAAATATGTTCATTAGCTTCCTGCTATTGAATAAGATAGGTGATATGTTCCACTGATCTCCCTTCATAATCCTTGCTGGCGTTTATGTATTTTGTTTGTCTCTAGACCCTGAACTTGGGCTGGGGATCTAGAGCGAATCCTTACTTGTTGTAAGGGATAGATTTTGATATGGCAGTATCAAATCACTCGAAACATTAAACAATATTAAAATATACAAAGAAATACTTTCATTCTTACCAGAATTAGGAATAGAGAACACAGTTATATTCTAGCAAAACTCAGCTGAGCTGCTGGCTCTAGTATGGCGTCCCTCTAAATATTGCAATTAGCTTATGGGAAATACACCACTGAAGAATTACTGTGTCTACTACTGGACAACTTATTGTTGAATGGCAAAATGCGCGTCTGTGCGCCGATAATATGATTATCTGTGGCCAATCACCGACTTTCCCCCTTTCAAATTTCAAACATCCTACCAAAAGTCAATTCAGTCATACCTCAGTCAAGTATGTATTATTGTCTGTTGGTCCGTCTGTCTCTACTTGCTTTTTCATAAAAAACACGCTTGGTTCTACATGCCTTTCTACACGAATCGGTCTCTAGAATTATTTTTAGCCACAATTTTCCACTATTTCCCCCTCTCTTTCATTCCAACTAGATTTTAGCACTTGAGTCTCAAGGCCGCAATTTTTGAAAATTAGTGACATTTTTTTAACAGTGCAGTCGCTCGTCTGTTATAACAACACAGTCTTTTGTCAATATCTTCATTATTATCTATCTGTCTGTATAAATGAAAGCATATTATTTCTCTGCTCAAGATGGGCTATCAGACTAGCTAGGTTTTATATTCCTAACATTATTATTAAGAAAAAGTTACTTTTTCAAGGTTAGTTGTTTTTTTGAAATATGTTCGAGCATCTTCTGTAATGCGTTTGCCGCTGAATTCAAATAAAAGGACTAAGTATAGTAAAAGCGTCCAAGAAATGACTGTTGCGTATAATAGCTAAGGTCCCTTTTGTCCATTTCTTTACATTGTGTCAACTTGTGGACGTGAATTTTTTTTCCTTTCCCCACCAATTGCGTCTTTTTAGCCTTGCTAGTTTCAAGCACGTGTTCAGTCATGTCTCCGTTCCCTCCCGTCTCCAAGGGTAAACGTTTTGTCTTCACGTCTAACAAGTTAGTTTCCATGGCGGGTAGTGAACCGCGGCATGGGCGATCATGTCTTCTAGTAGCTTACGCCTTATTTTTATCCCTACATTTTATCTTTGGAGATATTTTAACGTTGTATCACGGTTAAATTTATCACATACCTCAACATTTGTCACTTTCCACCACAATGATATGATAAGTAATAATAAGAGCACAATCTGATAGAACAAATCTCTATGTAACCTGGATCAATCAAGCTAATATTCTCAATCTAGACAGTACACAACAAAATGGATTGACCTGCAAGTAGGAATCGCAACAAAATGTACAATGTCACCAATGCCAGTAGTGATGTTGTGAAGGCTCCTTATCATTAATGCATAATCGTGGGTTGCAAAGGGATTACATGTGAGTTGCAAAGACTGCCATCCAGTCAGGAAAGGCCACATTCCAG
Organism: Oreohelix idahoensis; assembly: GCA_024509875.1. NCBI lineage: Eukaryota > Metazoa > Mollusca > Gastropoda > Stylommatophora > Oreohelicidae > Oreohelix > Oreohelix idahoensis. The sequence continues at coordinate 155,519 of JAMPIV010007980.1, forward strand.
AATGTGTAAGAAGACCACAGACGCACTTTAGTCTTGCAATGTCATGTTTAAGTACATATGGTATTGGGTCCCATGCGGTTGAAATGAAAAACTGTGGGATGTGTTCTTTGATGCTATCCAAATAAGTCACCTGTGGCAGTTCAGGGCTAAAAGTCCTTAAAGTCCAGAATTGAAGTTAATGTATGTAATGTTTATATGAGTGGCTCCTTTAAGTTCCCAGGTTCTTTTCAGACAAAGGCTTGTGTTTCTTATTCCAAGGTTGGATTTTTATCTTCTCTGATTAAGTTGTGATCTTAATAGTTCATGACGTAAATGCAATCAAAACAGGAATTAAACCAGCAAATATATCCAAGAAGAGATGTAACTGGAATACGAACTTTTATTCATTCAACTTTCGGTTGGTTCAAATCAACATCTTCAATCTCTCTACAAAAGTATGCCGGATAATAATCAAAGTTTACAACTGGCACAAAGTCAATGTCTATATCTGATATGGGATATTCAACGACTTCATCAAATATGAAAAATGGTTCTTAAAAAATATCTTCTCCGTAATTTGGTACTTCAGCTTGAATATACTCAACATCTACAACTTCTTGTTTAATGTTTTTTGAGTATCTCTTCAAAGGTAGGAGAATGTGGTTCTATAAATTCTTCTGTCTCAAGATTTGCGTTATTGGGAATAACATCTAGTATAGTTTCCACTAATACTTCACAGCCAAATTCCTGTATTACTTCTTTAATAGTGACAGGAGTATGTCTAAAACATTCACATTGGTCCTTGGGAGTCAGTGTGACTGTCTTTTGAAAATGTCAAGTCGAGGAAATGTTTTTACTTTACTTGTTTAATTTACTTTTGGCGTGATTTCATAAGAACTGGTTAACTACCGGAGGTATAGCTTATCATGAAATATACAAAGAGCCAACTTACGTTCTCCTCTTTGAATCAACACACATATTGTAGAATCAGTTTAACTCTGTATCTCATGAGATATACATATATAACAAAAACAACGGCCAAAAAGCTACAGACTTTCACAAATGGATGCCTGCGCAGATTAGAAGGACTGAAGTGATGACAAGAGCCAGACAAGTGTCAGTGGGTTGCTACTGTTGATCAGAATCGACATCATTGCACTCCGATGGATTGAACACACAAACTGACAAAACCTGTTGGTAACATTAACGAAAGTCCTTTTTCTAGAATACCCTGTGTAATAGAGGCAGAAGCAGACAAAAAAAAACCACATGGAGAAGAGAACTGAAGGCAGAAATTCACATGCTGAGGAAGAAAGAACGTGAGCTGATGGCTCGCGACTGGGAGACTTGCCCTGTGTGTGTTGAAGGCATATGCTCCTTGGGGAGCTAAGGGTACTGATTGATTTATTATGCTTATTGAGACTAATACCAATGTGCACGCAAGGGTGATTCGCCACAATTAACCAGCGCACTGCCTACTTAAACTAGGTGCCGGCTTCACAGTTCTGGCCGCCCTTCTCTACCATTTACATACTCAACTTACTGTAGGGTATTGTAACTACTGAACACGATCGTCAAGGCTAGCTGCTGAAGTAACGGTAAAACTGGTTGAAGCCACAGGTAAATGTGATTCTAAATCAGTAAATCACGAATCCAATCGTAAAATAAATGGATTCGAACAGTCTTCTTGCTTAGAAGATAAACGAGATTGCCTTAGTTTCACCTTTCTCACCGTGACGCAGCAACGTATGAATCCGTACTAGTACTTTGCACACGATCATGTTTACAAAATATAATGAAAGCGGAAGCAATATTTGTGGTTAGTTCTCTTCCAGTTTTAGGCAGTCACAAAATGGTAATTACTAATAGCAGTCCCGCAGCGGATACTGCCGAACGGGATTGAAGCATTAAATATTTCCTATACTAGGTCCAGCGTCATGAAGTGGGTGAGCAGCTCCCTTCCTGGCTACCTTTTCCTTCCCCCAACTTAAGATAAAGGACATGTAGCCATTTACAGCTGGAGCGTGCTGGCCTTCAAAGCATGTATACACTGCTAAACAGCGCAGACTACGCTGGCTTGGTCATGTCCAAGTCGCATCCCCAAAGATATTTTCTGCGGACAACTGGCAGACGGCAAAAGAACATTCGGGCGACCGCTGCTGAGGTTCAAAGATGTGTGCAAAAGAGACTTATAGGCACTGGACATAAATCCAGCACCTGGGAGGATGAAGCCGCCGATTACACCAAGAGGCGATGCTCCGTACGGCGCCACCTCATATTGGGCGAAAAGAAGCTCTCACAACAAGCAGAAGAAAAAAAGAACACACCGAACGGAACACCAGGCAAAAAAAAAAAAAACCAACTGAGGGTTATCATCTTAGGGGTGCTTTCCCATAGTCAGCTTTAACTGAAGGAGGCTACTAAAGTGGTGCAGCAGGCCCAACAAGACCAATGGACTACATGGGAAGGAGCCCTGCAAAAGTCCTTGACATGGAATGATATACGGCATATGGCCCCACCTAGACTCAGCTTCATTATCAGATCAATGTATGACGTCCTGCCATCGTCCACAAACCTTGTGAGATGGGGAAAGTCTGATAATACTCAGTGCCCCCTGTGCCATGAGAGGCAGACAGTTGAACATGTGCTCTCAGCTTGCAAGGTGTCATAAGGGCAAGGGCGATACGCATGGCGCCACAACAAAGTACTAAATGAGCTGGCTGCTACAATAGACCTGGCAAGGTTAAAGGCGAACAGCAAAGTCAGACCGATCACTGCAAATACATACTTTCTGAGAGCAGGAAAGTCAGCACATCCCAAACCAAGCAAATCAAGTAGCAGTTTACCATCTCTTCTTGACTGTGCAAAAGACTGGGAGATGGCAGTAGACCTACTTTGGCTAGGGGCATATCCAAAGAGTATCAGATGATCTCGAAGACGGCCAGATATAGTGCTCCATTCCTCATCATCGCACCAGATTATAATGATTGAGCTGACCGTGCCATTTGAATCCAGATTGGATGAGAAACACTCGTTCAAAGTGGTCAAGTATAATGATCTGGCCGCGGTCTCAAGACATAATAGGTTCACTGCAAGGATCATGGCTGTTGAGGTAGGTGCAAGAGGTCTCGTGGCTGCCTTAGTGTATGATCTACTGAAACTGTTGGGGTTGAGGAGACAGTCAAGAAAAAGGGCACTTAAGAGGCTCAGCGAAACTGCGAAAAAGGCATTGTGCTGGCTGTGGAACAACAGCAACGGGCTATGGAACTCGGGACAGTAATTTGTTTTCAACATAGGGGTTAGTTTCACAATTGCCTCCAGCTCGCAGAAAATAGGAGTGAATATGAAAACTGCAGCCAAGATGGAGTGGGTTTAATTCTCTGCACTAGACAACAGGAGGCTGACGCTTGGGAGTCATGACCTAAGTGGGCCGCCCCCCCCCCTTAAAGTGTAAAGGAGATTAAGGGGCCGAAACACTTGATCAACGGGGGAACACTTCTGATGATCAGATTGCCTCCTGTTGTATCGCTCTGTATAGAGTTTCCTATCATCATAGATTGGAGCAAAACACACTATCAGGTTTTGAACCCGCACCCTGGTAACTGCCGTGAGAGGAAAGCGCTCTAACTACTCAGCCAATCTGACACTAGTTAGAAATTACCAATGCATTTTTTAAAAATTGATGATGAGAAATATCCTGTTTAACCTCTGATGGGCTATATTATAATATATATTATTTAGTTAGTGTACATAAAGAAAATCAACATTTCCTGATTGCATGTGTGTGTATCTATCTGTTTATTACCCTAAAATTTGAAGAAATCGGAAACTGCAAATATATAGATTAGGATTGACACGCAATTTTAACCCCCCCCCCGTAACATTTCATTACAAAAAACCAGAACCCTTCTCTTGTGTTGCATCACAAATCACCCCTTTTTCCCCCTAATTTTTTTGTTGTAATACTAAAAAGAAAGAATGCAATCGAATATAAATTAACTTAACTAGTGTAATCGGGCTTTTACAAAGACCTTCGCTTTCTTGTGTTGCGTCCCAGCACGAGACAGGGGCCAACCTTTGCCCTACCCAACTAAATGCATTTGCACACCCCCCCACACAAAATTAAACATCCACACCAGCCTAAATACCATCTTTCAGCTAGATTAACTTTTGTGTCTTCAATCTCATCAAACAACAGAACTGTTGTCAGGATGGTGATAACTTGTTATTTATATATATATATAATTCTGCTCTTCTTATATATGCAGCATCTTTTAATCTTGCCTCTGCCACTGTCAGTAAAAAACCATATGCAAATCCTCACTATTTGGTAATCAGTTGACATTAAAAAATCCGGCAACCTCCGGACCTGAGGAGTGCCGGATTGTTGAAAATGCCGGATTTTTTTTGGTTATATATGCTGTATATATTTAACAGAAAATGACTACCTGTACAGTCCTTTAAAGAAAGAAAATTAAATGTTTACGTTTTACACCACTTCATTTATTTGCTGAATCCATAATGGGGCTATACAGCAGCAAATAAATGATAAAATGAGAAGGAATGAGCAGGAATGCCTGTTAACACGTGCAAGCAAGACCCAAACAGCTGCATCAAAACATAAACGGCTCCAGAAAACAGTGGCGCGCCAACGAGGTAAATTAAAAAATGCGCTACGAAATCTATTCCGGAAAACTGAAGGAACCGGATTATCGATGGCCGGATTTTTGAATGTCAACTGTATACTGATAAGAAGAGTTAACTCTTTATTTGTGATATCTGCAGCAGGTTATCATGGAAGGATAAACAAGTTAAAAAAAAATTAAACAGACCAGTGCTCAGTCATGCTCTCATATTGTTCACTTTTTTGCAGCCTGTGGAGCTTAGACCTTCACTTATTTCATGCCAGTCTTTTCTGTACTGTGTCATCCATTTAAATTATTGTCCATGTTTAAGCTTTCTTACATCTGTCTCCAGTGTTCTCAATTTTTTTTAAGCTTCTTTTTTTTCTTAAAATTATTTGTTTTACCTTGGTCATTCCACAACAAGGACTGCCTTGTTATACTATTAGCTGCTTTCATCCATGTGTGCCATATCTATCACCAGCATATTTTTTTTATCGCTCAGCCAGTTCAATATAGAGTGTCTTAACACATTAACTACCGAATTGAAAAACACTGTGGCCGAATTAAATTTTTTCCCATTTTCATCCTGTAGGTGTTTGCGTAAAGTAAGCTGTAGTTTTCGTAATTGTTTACAGATTTTTATGAATTACACATAATTTTAAAGATAAATGAATGTACTATTACAATAAACACAGTTTGTAACTCTAATAGAGGTTGTTGCTATTTAACGGCCCTCCGATGACCGAGGACTTGCAACATGTTCACAATTATAACTGCTTGCGCCCCGTCTCTATCAAAATCACAATTTCAATCAATGTGCACACCGTTTTCACTCTTGTCCTCGTCGCTAGATCTATCAGTCAATTGTTGAAACACGTTTCTATCCTATTCAGCCGTTAGATGAGATGCACGCGCATTTTTTGTCGTCCTATCACTAGTTGCCACGGTAAACAGTTTTACACAATTTGGTAACTAACCCAAAACGCTGAAAAATATGAACATAAAATCAATTTTTCAGTGTTCTACAACAACCATGCTTTGGGAATTTGTTTTCCGGTGGCAACTTAAAATCTTGAACCAGATCAGGAAGAGTTTCAGTACATATTTCATTAGTTTTATTACTAAAATTAGATTGGCGCTTTGAGCGGCTTGCGGTCCAAATGTGTTTATTTTGTGAGCCGCTGACAGCGGCTTGCGGTAGTTAATGTCTTAAAGAAGTAAAAGTAGTGTCATTATTGTAATCTTATTTCTTCCAGATCTGTGAAGCATACATCTTCAACCAGATCTGTGAAGCATACATCTTCAACCAGATCTGTGAAGCATACATCTTCAACCAGATCTGTGAAGCATACATCTTCAACCAGATCTGTGAAGCATACATCTTCAACCAGATCTGTGAAGCATACATCTTCAACCAGATCTGTGAAGCATACATCTTCAACCAGATCTGTGAAGCATACATCTTCAACCAGATCTGTTACATCTTCAACCAGATCTTTACATCTTCAACCAGATCTGTGAAGCATACATCTTCAACCAGATCTGTGAAGCATACATCTTCAACCAGATCTGTGAAGCATACATCTTCAACCAGATCTGTGAAGCATACATCTTCAACCAGATCTGTGAAGCATACATCTTCAACCAGATCTGTGAAGCATACATCTTCAACCAGATCTGTGAAGCTACATCTTCAACCAGATCTGTGAAGCATACATCTTCAACCATGAACATCTTCAACCAGATCTGTGAAGCATACATCTTCAACCAGATCTGTGAAGCATACATCTTCAACCAGATCTGTGAAGCATACATCTTCAACCAGATCTGTGAAGCATACATCTTCAACCAGATCTGTGAAGCATACATCTTCAACCAGATCTGTGAAGCATACATCTTCAACCAGATCTGTCTAAGTAAAATGCTCTTAAACTTATTGACCTAACATCTTCTCCCTTCTTTTATTTTTGTTGTTGATCCTTTAGAAAGCCACAAACCAGCACCTCACAATGCCTTGCTCTCCTCCCCCAATCCTTTTTAATAAAAATGTAATTCTATATTACAGATACCTCCACACAAATGCAAGAGAGACATGAAGACACTCGACATAAATCTAGCAACCTGGGAGGACCAAGTTGCCAATCATACCAAGTGGAGATTTTCTCTATGGCACCATCAAGGATTTGGTCAAAAGAAGCTTTTACAACAGGCAAAAAAGAAAAGAAAACAGGCAAAAAAGTAGCTGAAGGCTATCAACCTCAAGGGCACATCATCCCCATATCACCTCAAGGGCACATCATCCCCATATCACCTCAAGAGTACATCATTCTCATAGTTATAACTGGAGGAGGCTACTATTTCTACTCAAGTTAAAAGAAAAAGACAGCTCAATATTTTATATTAATTTTAATATTTGTATAAAGTTAATTTCAACCTAAGACAATAGCTTATCAACTTTTCAATACAAGGTAAAATAAGAAGCACAACAATCTTGTTCAATTTAAATGCAAATCTACACTGATGATGTGAAGCTTAATGTTTCAGTTTTTCCACAAACAGAAATTCTGCATCTGAAAAACAAAAATGCAAGATGCTGACCATTTTTTACATCTAGCCAGTCCTTATATTTTTATTGTTATTAAAGTTCAAAAACTTGTATCACATTAAAAAAAAACATGGAATAAAACCAGAGTTTAATATCTGTTTGTGGCTTGCATTGACTAAATCAAAATATAGCCTTTAAATGTCATTGCCTATTGTCAAGAATGCTTTTTTCTATGTTGTATGATTGATGAATTTATAAAATCTGTGCTCCACAGGGAGCTTTATTATTGTGATGTTTGCATCAGATAGGATGTGAAGTGTGATTCCACAGACTGGTTTGATTGTTGCAGCTTTCTTTTAAGCATACACACAGTAATAGTGTTGTTAGTGATTGGGTGTGAAAGCAGTGGCGTATTCTCTATGTGTGCTGTGCGTGCTGCGCACACCTATGCCCGAAGGAAAAAAAAAATTTAATTTATTATTCTATAACATATTTCTCTTCTAAAGTTCTGCTTTTGGACCGCACGCATCAGGATAATGGATTTTCCCGCATAGAATCTACGAGTATATCAAGTTTCAGTTTCCCAGACGCATTTTATAGTGCAGTTTTTATTGGTTGGTTACAATCGCCCGAAGTTGCTCAGGTAATTCCGTCACAATGCGTGCGGCACCTTTCGGATTCACGTCTGAAGATTGGATTGTGTTTATCGGGGTCGTGGCCAGATACGTCAATACAATACGAACATGCGTGCGGTGGTCTTGCAGCTCTCGGGTTGTAAAAATCGGCTGTGTCCGTCCAGTGTTTTTTGTGATTAATTTTTGTTAGTTGCCGGGAATGCAGATTATTACAGTGACAGTGAGTTTCAAGTTGTAAGTTAATTAGTATTTTGAAGATAATTGACAAATACCCCTAATAACTATCGTTGCGTAATTGAATATAGTTGGTTTTTAAATTAAGAGGGGAAGAAGTTAAATAGTAGGCATACATATTCATTTTAAGTAGCAGCATGCCTAGCTCGCATTACCAGGATACGCCACTGTGTGAAAGTGATGTACAACTTTTACGCCAGTAACACTATGTAGTTTTGAAGAATACCGTGTGATGCGATATGAAAAAGGCAAGCAAGCAAGCAGGTATAAAAGAGGATAAAGTCTTTTGTGTAACTGAAAGTTGTAAAGTAATTGACCTGGAATTGTGGGTCTGCGTCCTGTCATTATTTCTTGACCGATTGAATGTCCGGTACATACACCAGTATTTCAATATTAAATTGTTTGAAGACTTATGAGGTTATACTGTGTTGTTGGTTTTTGTGAAAAGCAGACAGGGTAGTTTGTTATCCCTGGATGAGACAGCAAGCAGAGTGTGGTTGCCATAGCAACATCTGTACCATGATTCCCATAATGCACACATATTACCTTAGTTTTGAAATGGCAGGTATAACAAGTAAAGTTTTAGAAACCACATTTATTGTTGTTATCAAATGCACTGAAACGCTGAAAATAAATATTCCATATATTCTGCTGCATAGAATAAAAGTGGATGGTCAGTAATTCATCACACCATTCACAAAAAAAGCATAAATCACATAAAAGTTAGTCACTACCAAAGCTATGTTTGAATTAAAAGACATAATGACACAGTTGTTTGAAGAAACACATTGGTTTAATCACACATAACCATCACCATCAGACACCCACCTCTTCAAATATAAAACAATCTACATTTGCAGTTCATTATTTCCTTACTATAAAACTCTTATGTGAATGGAGTTATTTCCAACTTATTTCACATTGTTTTCATTATTATAACCTAATCTTCACACTCAGACAGCTGAGTGAAAAGGCCCTTGAGTATAAGAGTGAGATGCATCTTTGTTTCATAGATCTGGAAAAGGCGTTTGACAGGGTCCCCTGGAGCAAACTTTGGGACTGTTTGGCAAGGAAGAATATTCCAGCACCTCTGATTCATACTATACAGAGCTTCTACAAGTCTTGCAGAAATTATGTGAGGACAGCAAACCATAAGTCAGAAGAGTTCAGGACCACCACTGGTGTAAGACAAGGTGATATCCTATCACCTTACCTCTTCATACTCCTTATGGACGATGTCATCAAGGCATGTAAGGAGAGAACAAGAAAGTATTCAGTGGGGTACTGGAAGATTTCGGAGCTGGCATTTGCTGATGATGTTGCCCTGATTGCTAAATCAGAGGCGCATCTCCAATCCAACCTGCAAGTCTGGAAGGAAGAGCTGGAGAAGAGAGGGATGGTCATAAGCAGCTCTAAAACAAAATCCATGGTGATATCACGAGAAGAAAGAAAACATCAGATTAAGCTGGGAGAACAGGTCCTGGAGCAGGTCGACCACTTTAAATACCTCGGAGCTATTATAGACCGAAAGGGAGGCATCAAAGAAGAGTTGGCCACTCGAAAAGCAGCAGCTGGGAGACTTTTTCAGGCCATAAATCGAGGATTCCTCAGCAAGAGAGAGGTTGGTAAGAAAACGAAGATGGCTGTATACCGCTCCACCTATGTCCCAGTCTTGACATACGGATGCGAGTCATGGGCAATGACTACAACCCATAAAAGCCAGATCCAAACCTCAGAAATGAGGTATCTGAGGAAGGTGGTTGAAGTAACAAGAAGAGACATGGTACGCAACCAGACGATACGTCAAGGCCTTAAATCCTACCCCCTGCAGACCCAAGTAGAACAGTCCCAATTAAGATGGTTTGGCCATGTCTGCAGAATGGGAGAAGATCGGATACCACGACAAGCATGGGAAACAAAGAGCCAAGGATCCAGACCCCGAGGACGACCCAGAGTCCGCTGGGAGGACAACATTAGACAATCTTTGAAGGATCGAGGACTAGAATGGAACCAGGCCAGGAGGAAGACAGCCGATAGGATAGTCTGGCGCTCTCTCTCTTCCAAACCTCTACACCTCACGGTAGAAGGGGAACGACTAAGTAAGTAAGTAAGTTCATTATTATATAAAATCAGATGGGTCAATGCCAATCAAAATATTTTAGATTAAAATGTATCACGGAAGGGAGCTGCAGGCAATGTTTCAGCTCTCTAGAGAGTGGAGCATAGAGATTTTGAGTGTCAAAGATTTGAAACACAACTAAACAAGAATACTACTTAAATATTACAGAAAAGTGGTTAAAATAGGACATTCCAAATCATAGCATTCCTCCTTTTCACTTCATGTTTCTTTTCATGGACCCCATGAGGGGTATGACATTCAGTTCTAAAATATCCTGCCCTGAGATTTCTGTTCTGTTTCTTTCCATCTGTTTATTGTCCTTATTTCTAGCTCCAGTACAATACAGTAATCATTATTTACAGTAAACTTAATGTTAATACAGTCTAGTAAAAGCTTACTGCATATAAATTAATGCTTATACAATAAAGTACAGGCATACAAAAGCAAAACTGATACATTTACTCATTAAATATGTAATATAGCCCAATAAATTGCATGCTATGTCCCATTTACAGAAACATAGTAACATAACTTATTATGTTGCTCCACGTTAGTTATATTTTTCTGTTATGTTCCACATATTTATTGTGTAGTTTGTGGGTATATATGCACATGTGTATATATGCATGTGTGTATACAGCATATATGTGCATGTGTATGTGTCACTGCGTTTATGTGTATACACATACACAAGCATCTAGATATGGAAAACAAAAGTAAGATCATCACACCAGATGCAAGGCTCTTGTAGTCTTTAGTCATACAGCTTGAAAACTGAATGCGTGGTTTAGTAACACACCAAATTTCATAGAACACAAGCTTTGGCTTTTCTGTATATGAAAAAAGATGAGCTTCTTGTATCATTCAATCAATTAATCCTCGTTAGCTCCCCAAGGAGCATATGCTTTCAACAAACACAAGCCAAGTCCTCCTCTCACATGTCATCAGGTCAAGTCCTCTCACATGTCATCAGGTCAGGTTCTTTCTATGTCTTCCACATCATTTTCACTTCTGTCTCCAGTTCTCTTCTCCATGCTTCTTGTAAGGTAAACAATAAGATCACTAGCCTTGCAAAGAGACTGTTAACTGACAGAAAGCATTGGTCCCAATCAGTTATTTATAGTTCAACTAATTTAACTAATAAAATTACTTTTTTATCATCTGAAGCAGTGCGACTCTTGACCATGCTGAGGTCTAAAATAAAGCATTCACACAGACAATCTATAAACACCAAGAGGAATGAACATACCTGACCAACAACTTCCTAAGAGAAAACTGAACTGATTAAATACTATGTTATTGATTCCGCAGTGCTTGAGCTCTCTCCCTTGGGCCCAATGCCATGTAGTGATATCTACATGTTTTCATAAGTTGTTTTGTTTCTCTGTACAAGGTGTTCCACTTATCTGGCTTCGGAGGAAGGAACATTTTCCTAACATTATCGAGTGCTGGGCACTCAAAGACGTGGTGGTCAACAGTTTCGTAGGGGTAGTTACAAAGCTGTCACTCTGGAGTGTGTTGCGGTTGGATTCTGTTCAAGTGATTGTTGAGTGGTATACTTTGTGTTCTGAGGCGAAAAATGGTACTCTGATCCCTCCTTGCAAGATGGGATTAACTACTATACAAGCCTTAGAGAAAGAAAGGATTAAATACTATACAAGCCTTAGAGAAAGAAAAGATTAAATACTATACAAGCCTTAGAGAAAGAAAGGATTAAATACTATACAAGCCTTAGAGAAAGAAAAGATTAAATACTATACAAGCCTTAAATACTATACAAGCCTTAGAGAAAGAAAGGATTAAATACTATACAAGCCTCTCTTTCTCTAAGAAAACCCATCAAGGCTCCTAAATCGAGGAATTTATATATTTAAATCAAGGAATTTATATATTTAAATCCAGGAAACAAAGTTGCTCACCCATGACATGGGTTACTCTGTTTTCCTTTTTCTTAAATATTACAGCTGTTTTTCTACATTGATGAACAGAAGTAATGTGGAAATACTTAAATGACAATTCTGTAGGCCACAGTAGTACTAAGATGTACAGTAAATAGGAAATAAAATTTGTCAGGCAATATTATTACTGCTGAAGATTCTTATATTTATAAGTGATACGTTTGTAGCTACGTTAGGTGCATGACTTTCATCATCAGTAGAAGTAAATGATTAAAAATGAGAAATATTTCAGGAAAACAACTTCACAAAATCACTGTCAATAAATGTAAAGAAAAGAAAGGCTAAAATTAATTGGCTGCATGCTTGGCAAGCACAGTGGGGAAAGCCAAGTGACATTTGGAAAGATAGGGGGCAAAAGAACAAAGGGAAGATAGAGAAGGAAGTGTTAGAATGATATAAGATGACTGGGAAAACAGGAGGTAACTGGAGTAAAAATGATGTTCATTGGACTTAAAATAATTTAAAACAAATTAAATCAGACCACAAGGTCTTTTATATTTGGACTTGCGCCCTAATATAACCAACAGACCTTATGTCTAGGCTGAACGGAGCACGTCTCACCAAAACTCCTATTAAAAAGAGTGAGAGAGAGAGAGAAACAGGAGAAAAATGATGTCGCTGGGTGTGGGCCTGTAACACTTTTGCAATATTTTCATCATAAAATTAAATGTGGGAGCTTTTTACAACAAAGTAGGTGAGAACATTTTCATTAATAATTTGTTAAAGGAATGTGATTGTAAATCTCACTAGATATGTCACATGAGGAAGATGACACAAGAAAACTTTACAAGCTATAATAGTATTACCTAAGGCTTGTGTGTTAAATGTGTTTACATTGACATGAAACGTTATAATATATCACCTTTAATAAACTTAACATATTTTCATGCATATTTGATCAGTGTATTGGCTTGGTCATGTTTTTTAGTGTCTGCATGACCACTGATAGTGGAATGTTTTCATCCACCCATTCTGAATTGATACATGTTGAGCTAGCCTCTGATTTTGAACTAGATGTCTTGGGTGTGGTGTTTGCTTTTCTAACACTGTTTCTGACCAAGTATGAGTTGATATCATTTGTCAGATGCAGTGGTGCTTCAGAACGTCCCTTCTTGTCAAGGTCAAATTTCTTTTTGATGTGAACATCTTCAATATGCTTGCACTTGAAAATCATTCCTCTGTCAGTTGCACTAGAATCTTTACATAATACAGAATTTATTACTTCCTTTGGCAGTTTAGGCTTTCTGAGCTTTGCGTCAAGTCCTTTTTTCTTAATGTCATTGTCAACGCTTTCTGGAGTAAGGGGATGAATAAATTTGCCTTCAAAATATTTGGGTGCCCCTTTAACCTGAGGCATCATTGTATACTCATCCCTAGGAAAGCCGTCAGCCAAGTTTGGTACATATTGGCTATGTATAGATTTAGTTGACTTGTTCCAGTAGGATTTATGATGGGCTGTAGAATTGCTTTTCCACTTCACTGGCTTTTCAAGTTTGGACATCTCATCTTTCTCTCTGTTAAGACCAGTGAACAGTTTCTCACTTGCCTTGTCATTTGTTTTGTTATTCTTCATCTCATCGGACAGATTTCTTATATTCAGTTGTGTCTTAATATTAGTGGTCTCCTGTGGTTCAATCTCCGTTATTGCTTTAGAAACACTGTTTGCCTTGTACACACTTTCTTTATTAGTTTCCATATTTTGCCTCCTTGCTTGCTCAGCTGGTTTCTCTGCTAAATGTTTGTTTGTCATCCATTGTTTAAATACTTCATCTCCATAAAATTGTCTCATTTTGTTAATTTTCTCATCCTCTTCAGACTCTATCAAGACTTGCTGCATCTTCACCTTCTTGAGCTGCTGCATTTCCTTTGCAAAAAAGTCTTTATCTTGATGCCAGATTTCAGCTGCGAGAATTCTGAAAAAGTATAAAAACATTATTGTTCTCTTAGTGGATTAAAATGAATTGAAACCTTTTTTTTTTCTATGAAAAAGAATTAATATGTAGTAACTGTTACCTAACTTGTCATAACAAACTGTATTAAAGAAAGAACACACAAAATAAAGGAAGATTACACCAAAATAAAGCAATGTTAGTATAATAATACTTTGTTACAGCTGTACAGGACAAATAAAAAGTTAGCCAACACACCTTGCACATTTACGATGGCCCCACAGTTTGGCAAGATCCAATGGTGTGTTGCCGCGACAATCTTTGCCATCAAATTTTGCATTGGCTTCTAAAAGCATTTTCAGACACTCCACATGACCTTCACTGGCAGCCTGATGAGCTGGTGTTATTCCATCATCATTTGCACTGAGAAAGCAAGTACAATAACTATCATCAAAGACAGTCTTTAAATCATTACTTAAAATAAAAATTGTAAACTGAGGATTTGTTCTCCTAAATAACTGAAGAGCGGATTCTTAACTGATGAGAGCAACTCTTATCAAAGTTATTACTGTACACTGCAATTCTCATCATTATTATTTTACTTCTTATGGAGGATGCAGCAATCAATGCAGCAGGTCCACTTACAGGAAGCCTGCACTAAGCATTCACATGCTCTTGCAATGGTGGTTTCTGTAGCCGATTGTTTTACATTATACGTTTGCCAGCCTCCATCACAACCTCATATCAGTTGCCTTGTATGACATGCTTGAGTAAGCAGTAGTCATATTCTTTCCTTGTCTCTTCAGAGACCCCTGGTACTACATAATAATAATAATAATAAATTCTTTAAGCGCCAAACACGGCGCATAAGGCAGAAACCAGTGCTCTCCAGGTTGTTCGTTGTGACGCCACTCCTCTTAGCTCTTGCACATTATTTAGGCCCAACGTTCTTCCTTCTCTTATTATTGTTCTTCTGAGTGTTTCTTTTGGTCTTCCTTTTTTCCTCTTACCCTCAGGAACCCAAGTGAGTGCCTGTAGTGGTATTCTGTTGTTTTGCATTCGTAGGACATGACCGATATATGACCATCGTCTTTTCCTTATATAGTCGGAGACATATTTCTGCCTAGAGTCTTCTCTTATTTGTCGATTAGTCTTGAATTCTTTCCAACTGATGTTCATGAGTTTTCTAAGACATTTGTTCTCGAATGTATTCAGCTTGTTCTCCAATGATTTTGTTATTTTCAAACTCTCACAGCCGTATGTTAACACTGAGATAACATTTGAATTAAACAGACGAAGCTTGGTATGTATATTCAATGATCGTAATTTCCAAATGTTAGATAATCTATTGAAGGCGCTAGATGACAAAGCAATTCTAGTATGGATTTCTCTTGTTGTGTCACCATCCTGAGTCATTTTACTGCCTAAATAATTGAAACTTTCAACTTTCTGTAGTTTTTCCCCGTTCAAGATGATATCAAAGGTCTCGTTAGAAAAGTTCATAGCTTTAGTTTTAGGGCATTTATTTGGAGACCAATTTTAACCGAGAGATGACACAAATTATTTATTGCTTCTTGGGATTGTCTTGGTGTTGAACTTAAGAATGCTACATCATCTGCGAAATCCAGGTCCCCCAGGAATTTTCCATTTGTCCATTTTATACCCAATTGTTCATTGTGGGTATAGTTTCTCATAACCCAATCAATAGCTATTCCAAAAAGTAGTGGTGACATAATACAGCCTTGTTTCACCCCTGTTTCTACTGTAAACCATTCTGTATTCCCTTTATTTGTTCTAACACAACATCTTGCATTGTCATATAGCGCTTTGATTATATTCACATATTTTGTTGGAAAACCATAGATTGTAAGTATCTTCCACAATGATGGGCGGTGTAGACTATCAAAGGCTTTTTGAAAATCGACGAAGGTGATAATAAGTGGCGGGTACTACATAACGCACTGTAATTCTCACATGTGCTGAAATCTCACAAAACCTGGAACATGTCAGCACACTGAGGCTTTGCAATCACAGAAACATCTTTTAAAGATCTTAGCAATTGTGGGGAAAAATAGGAATATTTGGTGAAAAAGTATGCTCATTTGAAGATAGTATGCCTGAGGCCTAAAATTCAGAGAAAGCTGGGTGCAATAGATAATGCCATATTGATTTTTCAAATGCGTATGAATTATGTCTAAGATTTATTTTCACACACATATCCTGTACCAAATGCTACCAAAGAATATGAAGTGTTATAACAATATAAACATCAGAAATTTGATATTTTAAACAAAATTAGAGGTTTTTTTTTAAAGTTTTTTTTCCCTCAAAATCAGATGTACCGACAAGTTAGTGATTTTCAACAGATCATACCATATTTTATGACTGAAACAATAAAATCTTTTTTTTTTTTTTAAATAATTATAAATTGATAATTCACTGTGTTAGGAGTCGATGAAAAATTAGTCAATGTTAATTTATGAAAAATGCTTTGAACAGTTTAGAAACTTTGAACATTATTCTCTAAATAACAGCACATACTTACACTGAACAATCAGCTCCATTTTCAAGCAGATAGGCCAAACACTGTAAAGATCGCTTCCCAGTATGATTACTGATACACAAGTGAACAGCTCTCCAGCCTGCAGAGCTTGGAAAATTTATGTCAGTTCTGAATTTCTCAATACATGTCTTAAGGCAGTCAAGACGTCCATGGATGGCAGCTAAATGAATAGCTGCTAGTCCCTGTGGTAATAAAATTAGTAACTTTTTTTAAGACGTTAATTTTGAAAACAAAAACCAGAATAACACCACAGAATAAGTTTTACAGAAGCAAAGAACAAGGTGCTAGCAGCAAAACAGAAGTCCTGGGAAGAATTTGGAGAAAAGCTAGAAAAAGATGCGCAAGAAAACCAGAAATTGTTCTATAAGACCCTAAAGAACATGAGGAAAGAAAAACAATGCCCTCTCAAATTTATAAAGAACAAGCAAGGCAAATTGCTTACTGCCCCGAAGGAACTAATGGAAAGATGGAAAGAATATTTCTCAGAACTCCTGGATGGTGAGCATGATAAAGCATCAGAAATGATAACCATTAGCACAGAAGAGAAAACCAATGATGGTGAAGATGACATAAAGATGGAAGAACTGAAGGCAGCACTGGAGAAAATCAAGATGGGCAAAGCAGCAGGGCATGATGGTATAACACCAGAAATGGTTAAGTACATGGGAGCATCAGGCGACCTATTACTCTTAAGGGTCCTACAGGCAGCATGGTGCAACAAGACCATACCAAAGGATTGGGAGATTGCCATCATAACACCAATTTTTAAAAAGGGTGACAATCGACAATGTGGAAATGAAAGAGGCATGTCCCTTCTCAGAGTCCCTGGTAAAAAATACTCTAGAATCCTAGAGCAGAGACTCCGACGCCTAGCTGAGCCACAATTGGATGAAGTCCAGTGCGGATTCCGAGCAAACCGAAGTACTCAAGACCTAATCTTCACACTCAGACAGCTGAGTGAAAAGGCCCTTGAGTATAAGAGTGAGATACATCTTTGTTTCATAGATTTGGAAAAGGCGTTTGACAGGGTCCCCTGGAGCAAACTTTGGGGCTGTTTGGCAAGGAAGAACATTCCAGCACCTCTGATTCTACAAGTCTTGCAGAAATTATGTGAGGACAGCAAACCATAAGTCGGAAGAGTTCAGGACCACCACTGGTATAAGACAAGGTGATATCCTGTCACCTTATTTTTTCATACTCCTCATGGACGATGTCATCAAGGCATGTAAGGAGAGAACAAGAAAGTATTCAGTGGGGTACTGGAAGATGAGACAGGTCTGTATTTCAGAGCTGGCATTTGCTGATGATGTTGCCCTGATTGATAAATCAGAGGCACATCTCCAAACCAACCTGCAAGTCTGGAAGGAAGAGCTGGAGAAGAGAGGGATGGTCATAAGCAGCTCTAAAACAAAATCCATGGTGATATCACGAGAAGAAAGAAGACATCAGATTAAGCTGGGAGAACAGGTCCTGGAGCAGGTCGACCAATTTAAATACCTCTGAGCTATTATAGACCAAAAGGGAGGCCTCAAAGAAGAGTTGGCCACTCAAAAAGCAGCAGCTGGGAGACTTTTTCAGGTCATAAATCGAGGATTCCTCAGCAAGAGAGAGGTTGGTAAGAAAACGAAGATGGCTGTATACCGCTCCACCTATGTCCCAGTCTTGACATATGGATGCGAGTCATGGGCAATGACTACAACCCACAAAAGCCAGATCCAAACCTCAGAAATGAGGTATCTGAGGAAGGTGGTTGAAGTAACAAGAAGAGACATGGTCTGCAACCAGACGGTTAAGGCCTAAAATCCCACCCCCTGCAGACCCAAGTAGAACAGTCCCAACTAAGATGGTTTGGCCATGTCTGCAGAATGGGAGAAGATCAGCTACCCCGACAAGCATGGCAAACAAACAGCCAGGGATCCAGACCCCCAGGACGACCCAGAGTCTGCTGGGAGGACAACATTAGACAATCTTTGAAGGACCGAGGACTAGAATGGAACCAGGCCAGGAGGAAGACAGCCGATAGGATAGTCTGGCGCTCTCTCTTCCAAACCTCTACACCTCACGGTAGAAGGGGAACGACTAAGTAAGTAATAAGTTTTACAATCATCAGGTCTGGTGTATTTTTTTATGGGAATCAAACAAATTATAGCTATACTTTTAATTTTGCTTTATTATATTTACAATTTAGGATAACACATTCTTGAAAACTACAATTTTTGTTGAAATAATTAAGTAATCATATGCAAGATAGGTAACTTATAAGTGTTTATAACCAACTGTAAAAAATATGTAACTTCCTTCAATTTGTAAGCTAAGATATTATTTCTGCCTTAAGACTAACAAATGCATTAGATTAGAAACATGGGTAAATGACAATTACTTTTTAATAATTTGTTTAACAGCAGTTTTCCCGAGAGTGACTGTCTAGTTTTTGTATATATCAATCAATCAATACCCTTTAGTTCCCAAAGGAGCATAAGCCTTCAACAAACACATGCCAAATCCTCTTTACATGTGCCATCCGCTTAACTTCTTTCCATGTTTTCATCATCACTTTCACCTCTGTATCAAGTTCTCTTCTCCTTGTGTTTTTTGGTCTACCTCTGCCTCTCTTTCTGTAGAATGGGGGGGGGAGGGGGGGGGGGAAACACACACACAAATAGTAATAAGTCTTACAAGGAGAAAGGACAGGAAAAACCTACGTTGCGGCCACAAGGCCTTCGTCAGGGACAGACAAACAAGACAGGAGGGAAAGAAAGAAAATAAGAGTTAAGTAGAGAACATGAAACTATAAAAATAAGAGAAAAACAACTCCCTTGTGTCCAGTCACATGTCCAGTCACAGAAGCAAGATGGCTGCCACTAAACCGGAAAATGGAAGTTGAAAGTACATTAAAAACAAAAAATAAGAAATAATGAAAATAAGGACCGGAAAAGGGATTCCAGAACAAGGACTGCCTTGTAATGCTTTCAACATCATCATCATTCCTTTTCATTCCCTGTGGAACATAGGGCAGAAACAGTTGCTCTCCATTGATTTCTATTCTGGGCTGTCTTTTTCAGCTGTGCTCAAGTCATTCCAATTTCCCTAGCCTCCTCTTCTTCTCCAAGTTCTCTTTGGCCTCCCCACTCTTCTTTTCCCCCGTGGGTTCCAGTTAAGGGCAATTCTGGCTATACTTGATTTTTTTCTTCTGAGTGTATGTCCTATCCATCCCCACTTTCTTACCTTAATTTCTGTTTGTATTCGCTGTTGCCCACATCTTTTCCTTAGCTCTACATTTGTTATTACATCTAGCCATCTTATACGGAGGATCCGTCGGAGACATCTTGTTACAAATGTCTGTAGCTTGGAGGTGATACTCTTTCAGACATGCCATTTCTCTGAGCCATACAGCAAGACTGACTTCACATTTGAGTTAAAGATTCTAATTTTGTTCTCTCTGGATATAGCTGAAAAGTTCCATATTGGCCGAAGGGCATTAAAAGCGCATGTGGCTTTTTTTTATTTTTGAGCAGACATCACCAGCTGTTGCCCCTCCTTTTGTCAATGTTACTCCCCAGATATGTAAAGCTTTCTACTTCTTCAATGAAATGATCTTCATCGAGTCCATCTGCCTATTATTTATTCTCATTTCCTTTGTTTTATTTACATTTATGTGTAGTCTCATCTTTGCTGCTTCTGTTACTAATCTATCTGTTTTCTCCTACTGTTGATATTTACTGTTTTATATAGTAAATATACTTACTTACTTAGTCGTTCCCCTTCTACCGTGAGGTGTAGAGGTTTGGAAGAGAGAGCGCCAGACTATCCTATCGGCTGTCTTCCTCCTGGCCTGGTTCCATTCTAGTCCTCGATCCTTCAAAGATTGTCTAATGTTGTCCTCCCAGCGGACTCTGGGTCGTCCTCGGGGTCTGGATCCTTGGCTCTTTGTTTCCCATGCTTGTCGTGGTATCCGATCTTCTCCCATTCTGCAGACATGGCCAAACCATCTTAATTGGGACTGTTCTACTTGGGTCTGCAGGGGGTAGGATTTAAGGCCTTGACGTATCGTCTGGTTGCGTACCATGTCTCTTCTTGTTACTTCAACCACCTTCCTCAGATACCTCATTTCTGAGGTTTGGATCTGGCTTTTATGGGTTGTAGTCATTGCCCATGACTCGCATCCGTATGTCAAGACTGGGACATAGGTGGAGCGGTATACAGCCATCTTCGTTTTCTTACCAACCTCTCTCTTGCTGAGGAATCCTCGATTTATGGCCTGAAAAAGTCTCCCAGCTGCTGCTTTTCGAGTGGCCAACTCTTCTTTGATGCCTCCCTTTCGGTCTATAATAGCTCCGAGGTATTTAAAGTGGTCGACCTGCTCCAGGACCTGTTTTCCCAGCTTAATCTGATGTTTTCTTTCTTCTCGTGATATCACCATGGATTTTGTTTTAGAGCTGCTTATGACCATCCCTCTCTTCTCCAGTTCTTCCTTCCAGACTTGCAGGTTGGATTGGAGATGTGCCTCTGATTTAGCAATCAGGGCAACATCATCAGCAAATGCCAGCTCCGAAATATAGACCTGTCTCATCTTCCAGTACCCCACTGAATACTTTCTTGTTCTCTCCTTACATGCCTTGATGACATCGTCCATAAGGAGTATGAAGAGGTAAGGTGATAGGATATCACCTTGTCTTACACCAGTGGTGGTCCTGAACTCTTCCGACTTATGGTTTGCTGTCCTCACATAATTTCTGCAAGACTTGTAGAAGCTCTGTATAGCATGAATCAGAGGTGCTGGAATATTCTTCCTTGCCAAACAGTCCCAAAGTTTGTTCCAGGGGACCCTGTCAAACGCCTTTTCCAGATCTATGAAACAAAGATGCATCTCACTCTTATACTCAAGGGCCTTTTCACTCAGCTGTCTGAGTGTGAAGATTAGGTCTTGAGTACTTCGGTTTGCTCGGAATCCGCACTGGACCTCATCCAATTGTGGCTCAGCTAGGTGTCGGAGTCTCTGCTCTAGGATTCTAGAGTAGATTTTACCAGGGACACTGAGAAGGGATATGCCTCTATGGTTTCCACACTGTCGATTGTCACCCTTTTTGAAAATTGGTATTATGATGGCAATCTCCCAATCCTTTGGTATGGTCTTGTTGTACCACGCTGCCTGTAAAACCCTTAAGAGTAATAGGTCGCCTGATGCTCCCATGAACTTAACCATTTCTGGTGTTATACCATCATGCCCTGCTGCTTTGCCCATCTTGATTTTCTCCAGTGCTGCCTTCAGTTCTTCCATCTTTATGTCATCTTCACCATCATTGGTTTTCTCTTCTGTGCTAGTGTTTATCATTTCTGATGCTTCACCATGCTCACCATCCAGGAGTTCTGAGAAATATTCTTTCCATCTTCCCATTACTTCCTTCGGGGCAGTAAGCAATTTGCCTTGCTTGTTCTTTATAAATTTGAGAGGGCATTGTTTTTCCTTCCTCATGTTCTTTAGGGTCTTATAGAACAATTTCTGGTTTTCTTGTGAATCTTTTTCTAGCTTTTCTCCAAATTCTTCCCAGGACTTCTGTTTTGCTGCTAGCACTTTGTTCTTTGCTTCTGTTCTGAGTGTCACATATTCTCTATATTTTTCCATTTGTCCTGTTGTGTTTTTAGCTCCTAAGTATTGTTTCCATGCCATTTTCTTCTCTCTTATTTTCTCTTTGACTTCCTCTGTCCACCAAGGTGTCCTCTTTCTCTTGTTCCCAAGTCGGACTTCACCGCATGCTTCTGCAGCAGCTGTCTTTATGATATCCTTGAATTTAATCCAGAGGGTTTCCAAGTCATCAGGTCGTTCTTCTGTGTTGCTCACCGCTGCAGCAATAAGCCCCTGATATCTGGTCTTAATTTCTGGCTCTCTCAGCTTGTAGGTCCTAATGCTCATTTCTCCTGCTCGTTTACTTGGTTTCTTACGTGATGTTGGACAGTTCCTAGGCTGAGCAACTCTTTCAGTTGTTCTTTTGATTGTTAGCAGGTAGTGATCACTTCCAATCTCTGGCCCCCTCCAGACTCTAGCATCTCGGACATATTTGAATGAGCTTCTCCGAACAATGGCATAGTCGATCACTGACTTCTCATTCTTTGTTGGTTCACATCTAGTGTATGCATGTATGCGCTTATGGGGGAACTTTGTGTTTGTAATGATCAGATTCTGCTCACTGCAGAATCTAAGGAGTCGCTTTCCATTGTCATTGAGAGTATCTTCTCCATATCTTCCGATAACTCCACCCCATCTAGCATGGTCATTTCCAACTCTGGCATTAAAATCTCCGAGCATGATAACTTCATCTAGGCAGTCATCCACTGTCCTTTGAAGCAGCTCAAAGAATTCCTCCTTGACCTCTGCTCTCTCATCCTCATTTGGCCCATACACTATGACCAGGTTGACTATGGTTTCTCCTTCTTTTAGTTTAACAACCATAATGCGCTCCGAGACAAAGTTCCATCCCTTGATACTATCTTTTTGATTTTGGGCCACAATGCAACCCACGTCCCCTTTAGCTCTTTCAGACATGGGTACACCACTGTAGAGCAGCGTGTTGCCATCGAGATCCATGACTCCTTGTCCTTTTTTCTTTGTTTCCGTTATAGCCAGGATTTCTAGTTTTGCTTTCCTCATCTCTTCCACCAGCTCCTCTTCCTTCCCATTTATACTTCTTGTGTTCCAAGTTCCATAAGTCGTAGTCCGTAGTCCGTTCCAGTTCGTCGCCTTTAGAATCAGTCCAGTTTTCTCTCTTGTGTTGCTAGTAATCGTGATTTAAAGCAAACAGGTGATTGGCCTGTTGTGCCTTTGCATGGTGGAGGGGCTGCCTCCTTACGGCCTCCATGCAGGCCGCCCTCCTCCTTTTTCATCCGGGCTTGGGACCGGCATTGGCGGAGTTATATAGTAAATATTGTAAGATATAATGAGACGTGGCTGGCTGTCATATATTCTCACACCACGAAGCATAATCACGAAGGCGAACACACTGAATACATAACGACATGTTTAATCGACCATCTTAGAAACAGGAAGTAGGAAGAAGAGGAAAGTAGGAGAGCTAGCCTAAGGGTAAGTAACTCTTGTAGGAAATACAACCCATCAACATCCCCCCTTCTTTATGAGTGAACAAAGTCATTCATCCAAGAGGGTTTCTTGCGATCTCTTAGAGCAAGATGGTAGGAGGGAATGTTTCTGTTCTTTGCCAGCTTTCCCAGGACTAGAAGTAGCTGGGGTTGAAGGATCAACTTCTGGAGGATTGGAAATGTTCACTTCACTAGTGTTCTCCATGTCTGGCAAAACAATCTGTTGCTCGGGTAGAACTGGAGAGGAGACATCAATTTCCAGAAGTAACTCTTGTAGGAAACACAACCCATCAACACCTACATATCTTGCTGTCTATGTGATAGAAGGCACAAATCATCTACAAAGTCTAGATCCTCCAGTTGTTTCTTAAATGTCCACTGTATTCCAGTTTTCTTTCTCTCTGTTGTCTGACTCATAACCCAGTCTATGACCATGAGAAAAATTGTTGGTGATAGCAGACATCCCTGTCTGACTTCACTGTGTACTGTGAAGGGCTCTGAAAGTTTTCCGTTGTGTACTACTTTGCATGAGGCCTCCTGGTAGAAATCTTGGATGATTTTAATGAATTTCTCTGGAATTCCATAATGTCTCAGGATTTTCCATATCACAGTACAGTCTCTACTGTCGAAAGCTTTTTCGAAGTCCACAAAATGTATATACACGGGGGTCTGCCACTGTTTTGATTGTTCTATGATGATTCTAAGTGTTGCTATCTGGTCTGTGCGTGATCTTCCTGCACAAAATCCTGCCTGTTCCTCTCTGAGTTTGTCATCCACCGCCTTCTTAATATGGTCCAACAAAACTGGTCAGAACCTTTTTAATACGGTCCAACAAAACTCTGGTCAAAATTTTTCCAGCCACTGCTAGTAGTGTTATACCCCTCCAGTTGCTACATACAGTCAAGTTTCCTTTCTTTGGAGCTTGATAATGTGGCCTTCCTTCCAGCTCTTTGGGATGGCCTCTTTTTCCCAGATTTTCTTGAAGAGCTGGTGTAGCAACTCTGTAGTGTATAGTATATCTGCCTTCAGGCCTTCTGGTGGTATTCCATCTGGTCCTGTGGCCTTCCCATTTTTCAGCTGTTTTATTGCCCGAGAGTATTGTTGTATTGTGGTTTAGCTGTTTCTTAGATAAAGTTCTAGTAATATTATATAATGTTTTCAAGTCTCCTTTTTTTGTCGCAATCTCGGCTTCCTCTGTTAGTTTTTTTCATCTTGCCTGGCACTCTTTTTCACTTTCTTGTTCAGCTTCCAATATATTGTGAGAAGTTGTGTTTTCTGTTCTGCCTCTTTACAGTTGTTTACTTGCTGTTTGATGTCTCTCCTTTCTCTTATGAGGTTCCATGTGTTTTCTGTGAGCCATTCCTTCTATTGTTTCTTTCTTTTGCCAAGAACTTCTTCACATGTATTCTTGTATGCTTCCTAAATTGCGCACCAATGGTTATCTATACTTTCCTCTTCCAGGTTCTCCAGTGTTTCAAATCTATTTCTCAACTTTAGGTTGAAGTGAACTCTTGTGTCTTTGTTTGTAAGATTCTGGGTATTATACTTCGGGCTTGATCTTTCTGCTGTCCTTGTGCACCCTCAATTTTATCCTCAGTGATGCCAGGAGAAGGTGGTGGTCTGACGCTACGTCAGCTCCTTTCTTTACTCTAACATCTTGTAGGCAGCGTCTCCATTTTCTTTCTATGGTAAAGTGGTCTATCTGATTTTGCGTGTGCCCATCTGGGGAGTTCCATGTAGTCTTGTGTATGTCTTTGTGTGGGAAGATAGTCCCTCCGATGACCAGATCATTCAAATCAAAAAAGTTTACAAAAAGCTCTCAATTTTCATTTCTGTTTCCTATTCCATTCTTTCCCATGAATAGTTCAATGCTATCAACAGGTTTCCTCAATGTGTGTCCTATCTATCGCCAGTGTCTTCTTCTCAACTCTTGTTGCGCTGGCACTTGTCTGCTTCTTGTCATCAGTTCCTCATGTGTGACTTTGTTATGCCATTTCAATCCTTCTATTTTACGCAAGCACCCATTAATGAAAGTCTGTAGCTTTTTGGTTGTTGTTTTTGTTGTTCTCCATGTTTCAGAGCCATACAATAGGACTGACTTGACATTTGAGTTGAAGATTCTTATTTTTGTGTTGGACTTGATTTCTCTTGTTCTCCATGTTACCCAATGCAATGAAAGCTCCTCTTGCTTTTTGTATTCTTATTTTGATATCATTGTCCGTCCCTCCAACTTTGTCTATATTACTGCCAAGATATGTGTACAGTTCTACATCTTTTAGTAGTGTTTCTATATAACTTCCTTCAATTTATAAGCTCAGATATTAATTCTGCCTTAATACCAACGAATGTCTTTCTTATTCAGACTGATGTTTAAAGACGTGTTTAATGTATGCTTAGCAAATAGCACCTTATCATCTTCATTGTCAGCATCATTCAGCTCTCCTAGAAGTCTAGGCCTGTTATAAACTTATGTTAAGTTTTCCTGTCCCGTGCCATCAGGTCAAGGCCTTTACATGTCTTGTTCATCCCTTTCATGTCTGTTTGCAGTTCTCTTCTCCATGTGTTCCTTGGTCTCCCTCTACCTCTCTTAACCTGGGGATTCCAGAGCAAGGACTGCCTTGTAATATTATCAACATGTTACCTCAGTGCATGTTCTATCCATCAACAGCATCTTCTTTTCATCTCTTGTTCCACTGGCACTTGTCTGGTTCTTGTCATCTTACTAGAGGACCTTCTTCAGTCTTGGATGGCTGACTTGAATTATTTTCAATTCTTAATCAAGGCCCAAGAAGACCTAATGAAAAGTGAGGAGATTAGGAATATTGTTGGAACAAAACAAGAGACCTAGCGAGAAGATAAGAAATTTCACAACAACAACATTGTGGATGTATTGGAAGACAGCATAAGATGGGCTGGACACATTTAGAGAGGAATCTCAACCAACCAGCATCACAAGCATACATCTGCCAATCACAGGTGGTCAAGAAAAGAGGATGGCCCAAGACAAAATGAACTGATGGGGTATCATGATCCTTCTCTTTTTACATTCCTTCAGGAGTAAAGAGCCACAATTGCAGATGATCCTCTTAAAGGAAGCCTGCACTAAAATGATTAATATACTGTTGCAGTGATGCCTTCTGTAGCAACTTATTTTGCTAAATAATATTGCAGGAAAATGGTCAACCTCACTTTAATAGCTTCTTATGATATGCTTGAGAAAACAGTAGATCTATTCTTTCTTCATTTTCTGAAAGGCTCCCTGAAACTACACATAGCTTTCCAAAGTGGTAGGGGAGGGTAGCAGACACCTTAACAATATACAGGAAGATAATTCACCAGGACACAATTAAGATGCTGGATTAGAAAGCAAAATGAAGCCACTTCTTGCACAGTTTCCTGGCATAAGGAGCTGAATTCAGAGAGAAAATAATGTAGCATCTGAAGCCAGAAAATTCTTACATTCTTATCATAGTTAATAGCAGGTCCAGCATCTTTCAGACTTTGTTTGAGCCACTCAACATCACCAATCGCAGCAGCCATGAACTCATCATCTGCTATCTTCTTCTCTGAAGTTAGTTTAGTTCGGCGGCGTCTCACTGTCTGCTCATGAGTAGGACCTGAAACCCCTGTCTGAGAACTGGCAGTTTGGATTTTTGAAGAATTTGCTGACATGATTGCTGCAATCTTTAATTTATGCTGTGCTGATAAAGTCAAATTGAAATTAAATTAAAATTAAAGTGTAATTAAAAGGCAATACAGGTTAAATGTCTTTTTATCCTTCAAAGTCAACAATCTTATATACAGATACACTATGAGCCTTTGTTATTGTATGATTTGTGTGATGTTTTAGACAATTTAACAGAATATAAAATGTAAACTAAGGCCAAGCTGAAGCTCTCACAGTTCAACTTATGTGCCAAGGATGTTACAGGCCTACGTCCAACCTCCTTTAGTCTACAGTATGTACTGTTGGTAATGGAAATTTTGAACATCTGAGGCTTTAAATGTACAGAAGTGATAATGCTTCAGTCATTTAAATTACATATATATAGAGTTATTTACATTCAAACTGTTTGTATATTTTTCTTTGTGAGATATATTTAGCATATGAATATGTGTGTTCCTGTATATAGGCACACATGATAGGAAACTCTTTACAGAGCGATACAACAGGAAGCAATCTGATCATCAGAAATAGTCCCCCCGTCCGACAAGTGTTTCGGCCCGATATACTCCTTTACACTCTAAGGGGAGCAGGCCCACTTGGGTCATGACTCCCAAGCGTCTCAGCCTCCTGTTGTCTTGTATCGAAAATGAACCCATTTCACTTATGGTAGCAACTTTAATCCACAACTCCGCCAGCCATGGAGGCAATTGTGAAAGTAACAAAGAGAAGACAAATTATTCCGTTCGTTCCGTCGCACACACTGAGACACCATCGCGAAGCCGATGCCACTGCGCGTTCGCTACTGAAATTCTGACACTGACACCTCTATAATATACACTGCCTGTCGCCTCTCAGCCACAGCCCTTTCACTAGTACAACAAAAACTCAGCATATTGTGGACTTAGAAAAATTCATGGTGTTTTCTGTACTGCAGTGTTTATTGTCACGATTTCCATTGCCCATTGCGGTTGTTCCACAGCCAGCCTGATGCCTTTTCGACAGTTTCACTAAGCCTCTTCAGTGCCCTTGTTCTCGACTGTCCCCTCAGCCCCAACAGTTTCAATAGATCATGCACTGATGCAGCAACAAGCCCTCTTGCGCCCACTTCAACAGCCATGACCCTTGCAGTGAACCCATCGTGTCTCAGATCCGCGGCCAGCTAACTTTACTTGGCCGCTTTGAACAAATGTTGCTCATCTAATCTGGATTCAAATGGCACGGTCAGTTCAATCAGTATGACCTGAAGCGTTGCTGAAGAATGAAGCACTATATCTGGCCGTCTCCGCGATTTTCTGATACTTTCTGGATATGCCCCTCGTCCAGGTAGGTCTACCTCCATCTCCCAGTCGTTTGCACAGTCAAGAAAAGATGGTAAACTGCTACCAGGTTTACTCGGTTTGGGGTGTGCTGACTTTCCTGCCCTCAGAAAGTATGTATTTGCGGTGCTCGGCCTGGGTTTGCTATTCGCCTTCATCCTTCCCAGATCTATTGTCGCAGCAAGCTCATTTAGCACTTTGTTGGAGCTGCGCTAGCGTAGTGGTTACAACACCGCTCTGGCGACCGGGTGATTCAGGATCAAACCCGGGCGACGGCATTTGAGGATTTTTCGTTGACCGGGATTTGGACTGGATTAACTCGAGACCTGGCGAGGACATTTGAAGGAGTGTCGTCGACCAGGGACTGGCGGCTCCTGAGCCGACCCAGCTCTAATGGGTACCTCTGAAAACGGCGAGTATCTGCCTGAATGGCGAGGGACACTTGTCTCTGTACAAGAAAATAGGATACTCACGTAAAAGTCAATGTCAGGTTAGACATTAAAAATAACCTGAGATTTCGCCTCAAGTATTAGCGGGCGTACGAAAAAAAAAAAAAAAAGCACTTTGTTATGGCGCCAAGTGTATCGCCCTTGCCCTAATGACACCTTACACGCTGAGAGCACGTGTTCAAGTGTCTGCCTCCCCTGCACAGGGGGCACTGCTCATCATCCGACTTTCCCCATTTCACAAGGTTGGTGGCCGACGGCAGCAGGTCATGCATTGATCTAACAACGAAGCTGAGCCTAAGAGGTGCCATATGCCATATATCATTCCATGTCAAGGACCTCTGCAGGGCTCCTTCCCATGTAGTCCATTGGCCTTGTTGGACCTGCTCCACTGCTTTTTGCAACCTCTTATCATTCTCAGCTCCTCGTATCTCCTGAACTACCATGTCTCTGCGCTCCCTGCTTGATGCCTTGGACCACCAGCTGATGTCTCCATGACCAAATCCCCGTCTATTCGTTTGTGTGTATCCGATTACCTCCCTCAGTTTGAGTGACTCTTGGGCAGCATCAACAGCTTCTTCCACTCTCCACTTCCTTCCCATTTTCAGTGTGGGCTGAATGGACTTAACCACATCATCAGCTGACTCACGAAGCATCATTGCAAGCCTTGCCTTTCCAACTTTGTACTCTTCAACAACTGACTTGAAAGGAAGCAGAAGTTTTGACTTTTTGCAGTACAGTGCTACATCTGACAGACCTGGTGGTACCCCTAGCCACTTTCTCATGAACTTGTTGACCTTCTGCTCTATAGTTTCCACTGTACTTGTGCTTATTTCATATATAAGCAGTGGCCACAGCAACTTTGGTATCAACATGAACTGGAGGCACCAAAGTTTGAACTTTCCCAGGAGTCTGCTTTGGTCTATGATCTGTAGCCCTCTGTCTGCCACTTCTATTGTCTGTTGCACTGCCTTTGAGTCTTTTAATGAGGCATCGTACACCCTGCCAAGACTTTTAACAGGTTCCTCAATGACAGTAGGGATTCTTTGGTTGGAAACCATGAATATGTCCTCTGCTATCTTCCCTTTCCTGACTGATAGGCTTCTCGACTTCTTGGGTTTGAAGCTCATTCTACACCAGCTGACTAGTTCATCCAGGCGTGCTAACATCCTCCGGGTCTGATGTCCATCTGATGTCAGAATTGTTGTGTCATCCATGAATGCTTTGAGCAGTGGCATGTGACACATTCCACAGAGCTTTGGACCTATAGCCATTCCTTCAGCCGCATTGAGGATTACCTGCATAGCCATCATGAATAGTATCGGAGAGATGGTACACCCCATCGCAATTCCAACTTCAAGTCCAATCCACTTCATTGTGTACTCTCTGGTTGAAAATCTGTCAGCAAACCCTGCGAAATACAGCTTCAGCATTGCTGCAATCTCTTGTGGAACATGATACATTTCTAGGGCCTGCCACAACATCTGGTGTGGAACGGATTCATAAGCATTCGCTAGATCCAACCAGATTACATGGAGGTTTGTTCTGTCAGACTTTGCCTTTTGGATTGCTTCCCAGATCATTGTGGCATGCTCTAGACATCCTGGTGTACCTGGGATACCTCCTTTCTGAATGGTAGTGTCAATGTACCCATTTGCCAGGAGGTATGTAGTGAGTCTTTTCGCCATCACTGAGAAGAATATCTTCCCTTCCACATTGAGTAGTGAGATTGGCCTGAACTGACTGATGTCTGTGGAATTTTGCTCCTTCGGGATGTAGACTCCGTTCGCCTTTCTCCATTCCTTGCTTACAAGCTGGGTTTTCCATGCATTCTTCAGTAAACGGAGCAGTCGTTTGAGCACTTCAGGGCATCTCTTATACACCACAAATGGAACACCATTAGGACCTGGAGCTGACTTGCACCGAGCTTTCTGGACAATGCTTTCTACCTCTTGCACCGTTGGGGGCTTGGTGTTAAATTCAGCTCCTGGCTTACTCAGCCATTTAAGGCCTGCCATGCTGCTGAGCGGCTCATCTCTGCGACCATCTGAATATGTCATTCTAAGGTGTTCTTCCAGGTCTTCTTTCTTGATGTTTAGCGTACCAGACCGTGGCTGCTCAAACAGTTCTTTGGCAAACTTGAAGGGTTCCCTGAAGAATCTTTCCCTATCCCTTCGTGTCTTCCTTCTCTTCCTGCACAACCTTTCTGCTCTACAAAGGGCATTATGTTGGCCTTTCAGGTGCTCCCAAACCTGTCGTAACCCTTCCTTCTCTGTGGCAACTGCGTTCTTGAAAAGTTTTCGGGCATGCTTCTTCTGTTTCCTGATTTCTTCTATTTTAATTTGTCTTCTACTTTTTCGTGGTGTTTATTAGGGGATTAATGGATGCACTCACATTTATCATTAACAAAAACGTATCTCACCTTCATTAAACCACTTTGTAGTGACAGTATATTGTTACTTTAATCTACTGTGGATGAAAGCAACATCATCATTCATCATCCACATGGAACAACTGTTGCTTGCCATTGACTGCTATTTTGCAGCAGCATACTTTGAGGGTTGAGGGGGTCCACCTCAGATGACAGCCAAATAGGGGTTGGTGAGGGGCACCATTGGACACTATTATGACAGTACTGGACAGTTTAAAAAATCTACTTGCAAGCATAATATATTTTTTTCTGTTTGTTTACTTATCATCATCATCAGTCATTTTCCTGTTTGCTCCTTATGAAACATGGAGCTCCCATTGCAGCTGGTCCCCTTGCAGGAATCCTGCACCAAACAATCCTGTTTCTCGTAGCAGTGGTTTCTGTGGCAATTTGTCATAGGATTTCAATCCTTCTCTTCAATGCAAACACTCATTTATAATAGTAATTATTATTATAATAGTCGGTAACATTTGGTTGTTGTTTTCGTTGTTCTCCATGATTAGAGTTCTATAATACGAGTAGACCCTACCTTGACATTTGAGTCCCCATCAAGGCCAGCTCCTTGACGTGGAGATGGGGC
This sequence comes from Oreohelix idahoensis, assembly GCA_024509875.1. Lineage (NCBI taxonomy): Eukaryota > Metazoa > Mollusca > Gastropoda > Stylommatophora > Oreohelicidae > Oreohelix > Oreohelix idahoensis. The sequence goes on from JAMPIV010007980.1 coordinate 187,598, forward strand.
TCAAGTACAGCCACCAGCAACCGAAAAACCAAGACTGGCCAGGCCCTCCTATACTCGAGCAAGACCACAGTCTGCCCTAGCAAGGCAAGGTGCTGAAGACGGAGGCAACCAGCCAAGAGGCGCACCACAGCAATCAGGATGCCACGAACATGCGCAATGGAAATATGCCTATATCTACAAAACGTTATGGCACTCGCCCTGTGACAGACATCCAGGCAGGTGCAGTGCCGGGCCCTCTGCCTCAGAAGGGCCCAACCCTTACTACTGGAGGTCCTTTTCAGTTGCCCCGTGGAGCGAGGAGGCATGAGAATAGAGCTACTGGCCAAGCAAAGCAAAGACCATTTAAAATAATGCACTGGAGTGCTGATGGCGTCAACAGTAAAAAAGATGGCTACAGCAAAAAATTAGAGCTCGAATATATCTTAAATGAAGAGCAAGTAAATGGATGCTGCTTGCAAGAAACCCACCTCAACCAAGACATAGCCTTCAAAATCAGAGGCTACCAGTGCTATCGATCCGACCGAAAAGACAGGCGAAAGGGTGGAATACTGACACTCGTGAAGAATAACATCAGTGCATGTCAGCTTGAAACATATATGGAGGGGGCGGAATACCAGATGCTTCATCTCATGACAGAAAGTGCAGAATTCCACCTGCGAGCGATCGCCCACTGGTACTAGACACAATCAGAGACTTCAACAGCCACTCACAGAGCTGGGGCTATGATCACATGGACAGGAGAAATGAGGAGCTTGAAAACTGGCAGGATGACAATGGGCTTATCCTGATTAACCAGCCAATTGACCCACCAACCTTCTACTCGAGATCATGGCACACCACCTCTACACCAGACCTGGCATTCCACTCACCAGGCCTGGAGTGGAACATCACATGCGTTGTTGGGAAACAACTCGGAGGCAGCGACCGCCGGCCAGTCTTCCTAATTGTGGAAAATGAACTTGTCAAGGAGAGCAGCACTCTCTCTAGGTGGAACTACAAGAAGGCAGACTAGACAATGTACCAGCATCGTACCAGTATACTGGCTAGAGATCTGACTGTAGACAAAGACATCAATAAGGTAGTCTATGAATTCAGCAGATGCATACTACAGGCTACTCGTGAAACAATACCTAGAGGGGCTCGTAAGCACTTCAAACCATATTGGAATAGTGAACTAGAGCAACTGCACAATGACGTGGAAACATCTCAAAAGCAGGCAGAGATCAGCCCATGTCAAGAACATCACAATAACTACCAACATGCTAAGGCCAAATTTCAAAGGGCCAAGTTGCAGGCCAGGCGGAGAAGCTGGAAGGAGAAAACAGAGACCTTGAACTTTGAAAGAGATACAAGGAAATTGTGGAAACTGGTAAAACAACTTAACGATGAGGGTACAAGGAGAAACTCAAAGATTGCACTGTATAAAGATGGAAATATCCTCACAGGAAAACAGGCAGCTGATCACTTTGCAGATACCTTTGCTAAAGACAACAACATCGAAGTTAGCCCAGAGAAGCAACAGGAGATTCGTGAGAAACGACAAAACACAGGACGAGATGGAACCATGCCTGAAGTTATGGAGGCGCCAATCACATTCAGAGAACTGGAGCTTGCAATATCAAAATTGAAAATGAGAAAGTCACCAGGAGTTAATGGATGGTCCAATGAAATGATTAAGAACTTGGGAACCGCAGCAAAAACAAAGCTGCTGCAGATCTTCAATATCTGTTGGAACTTGGGCAGAGTTCCAGAGACCTGGAGGGAAGCAATCATGATACCACTCCCAAAACCAGGAAAAGACAGTTCCACGGCCTCCAGCTACAGACCAATCAGCCTTACAAGCTGTCTCTGCAAAACAATGGAACGAATCATCAACCTCAGGCTGCAGTGATACCTTGAAAGCGAAAACCTTCTTGTACCACAGCAGGTGGGCTTTAGGCAGTGTTACTCTACCAAAGATCAGACAACTCACCTTTCCCAAGAGACTGAGGATGCGTTCCAAGATAAGAAACTGGTACTAGCAGCATGGATAGATCTAAGGAAAGCATTTGGCAAGGTTAGGAAAGAAGGGCTTTTGAAGAAACTGAGAAATTGCAGAGTGAATGGCAGGATGTACAAATGGGTGGAAGCATACTTGCATAACAGAAGAGCCCGAGTACAACTAGATGGCCTCAAGAGCAAGAAAATTCTCTTCACCCTCTCTCCAAAACAAAAAGCTGGTGTCATCAAGATAAATGGAGAGCTCCTGAGAGAAGATAAACAACCCACCTATCTCTGAGTTACATTCGATGATAGGCTGACATGGAAGCAACACATCAACAAGGCAGCAACAAAGGCCAGGAGGAAGCTAGCCATCCTGAGAAAACTAAGTGGAACCACATGGGGAGCCAGCAGGAAAACAGTTAGTAAAGTTTACCAGCAGGGCATATGACGACACCTGGAATATGGGTCAGCTGCATGGTGTCCAGCATCAAACGCCAGATTACAAAATTAAAAAAAAAAAATTAATGAAGATAAACAGAAATCCCGTTCAACCTCTGATGGGTTATAATTAGGATATATATTGTTTTCAATTCCAAATAATATGAACAACTGCCGACATGAGAAAGTGGCATCACATTTGAAAATAGGGATACTCACAATTGTGCCTAGGCCTATACGTTAAATAATAAAATAAAAAATAAACAAACAAAATCAAGAAGAAACTATGAACAAGAATAATATTAAAGTGGAGGGGTGTAAAGGCCTGGTGGTTCTAGTTATATAACGGACTTTACCAGATATTTAATTGACTTTCATCTGTTTAAAGTCACATGCATTGTAAGAACAGCATCAGACCTTCACATTCCCAGCCACTATATATTAACATGTGTTCGTGTTAAATATTGTTTGACTATATTATGCAGTTCCCTAGGTCTGTCTATTCTCAACACCTCCTCTATATTTATAGGTAAGTTGGATGCCTGCAAATAATCCAATATTGGTATTCTCATTTGGTCATACCTCTTACACTTTAACAAGAAATGTTCTATATTATTGTCTTGAAGACATCCTGCACAGTAAGGTTCTTCTATTCTGAAATAGCCTTTTCCCAGCTGTAGTCTGAGAAGTTTCTTATTACTGGGAATTTTCAATTCCCTAGATATCTGACATTTTCTTGTTGGAGCCCTGAACATCTTATAGTTATTAAATCTCTAATTAAGCTCCCAATCTCTGATTTACTCATCCCTACATTTATTAGATTTTTATCAGATCTACCTTTCTTGGCTTCTTTATCTGCCTTTTCATTTCCCTCTATGCCAACATGTGAAGGTATCCAAGCAATTAATACTGAACATCCTCTAGAATATAAGTATGTAGTAGCCAGAAAAATCTCCTCTGCTATATCAGGTCTACTACATTCTCGTAAGTTTCTAAGTGCTTTAATTGTTGAAAGAGAGTCAGTTAAAACTGTTAATTTTTTGGGAGGGTTATTAGAGAATGAAGCGATCATAACCTCTGCATAGCTAAACTGAGAATTAAACTGAAGAAGTTATACCAACCGAATAAAAATAGAAGAATAGATGTACACAGACTGCAATCAAACGATGTAAAAGAGGAATATAATGTCAAAATGAACAACTATTTCGATACTTTAAGGCAAAATTGACAACGATGTCACCACCAAGACAATCGATACTAAATGGGAACAACTGAGAACAGCAATGACAGAAGCAGCTGTAGCGACCACCGGATACCTAGTACATAAATAGAAAAAATGGATGAGAGAAGATACTTGGGATAAAATACAAGAAAGGAAAACAGCAAAACTTAAACTACTAGCGGCAAGTACACATAATGCAGTTGAATCTTGCAAACTAACTTATAACTTGTTAAATAAAGAAGTGAAGACAAAAACTCGAAGAGATAAAAGACATTTCATCAATGAACTGGCTGTAGAAGCTGAAAATGCTGCAAGAACTGGTAATAGTAGGTGCCTTTATCAAATTACAAAACAACTATGTCACCAGCCTACTGATATGGAAACACCTGTTAAAGATAAATTAGGGAATCCAATACCAACAGAAAAAGAACAAATGAAGAGATGGGCTGAGCACTTCATAGAGGTGCTAAACAGACCACCACCTATAGTAACACCTGATTTTAATAATGAAACACCCACAACCACCTTGCCAATAACTTGCGATGAATTCACGCTGGACGAGATCAAACAAGCTGTTAAAAGATTAAAAAAATTTTAAAGCTGCTGGAGTTGACGAAATTTCAGGCGAAATGATTAAAGCAGTTAATGACAACAACCTCTTGAGAATTTTAGATATTATAAATGAAGTATGGAGAGAAGAACAACCACCACAACAATGGAAAGACAGTATTATTGTAAAGTTACCGAAGAAAGGTGATCTATCAGACTGTAATAACTGGCGTGGTATATCTCTATTATCAGTACCTGGAAAATTATTATGTTGCATGATGTTAGAAAGACTTAAATTGCATGCTGACGAAAAGATCAGAGAAGAACAAGCGGGTTTCAGGCCGAAACGATCATGTATTGATCAAATATTCACACTAAGAACAATTATAGAAGAATCAGTGGAAATGCAATCGCCACTTATTATCACCTTCGTCGATTTTCAAAAAGCCTTTGATAGTCTACACCGCCCATCATTGTGGAAGATACTTACAATCTATGGTTTTCCAACAAAATATGTGAATATAATCAAAGCGCTATATGACAATGCAAGATGTTGTGTTAGAACAAATAAAGGGAATACAGAATGGTTTACAGTAGAAACAGGGGTGAAACAAGGCTGTATTATGTCACCACTACTTTTTGGAATAGCTATTGATTGGGTTATGAGAAACTATACCCACAATGAACAATTAGGTATAAAATGGACAAATGGAAAATTCCTGGGGGACCTGGATTTCGCAGATGATTTAGCATTCTTAAGTTCAACACCCAGACAATCCCAAGAAGCAGTAAATAATTTGTGTCATCTCTCGGTTAAAATAGGTCTCCAAATAAATGCCTCTAAAACTAAAGTTATGAACTTTTCTAACGAGACCTTTAATATCATCCTGAACGAGGAAAAACTACAGAAAGTTGAAAGTTTCAATTATTTAGGCAGTAAAATGACTCAGGATGGTGACACAACAAGAGAAATTCATACTAGAATTGCTTTGGCAGCTAGCGCCTTCAATAGATTATCTAACATTTGGAAATTACGATCATTGAATATACATACCAAGCTTCGTCTGTTTAATTCAAATGTTATCTCAGTGTTAACATACGGCTGTGAGAGTTGGAAAATAAACAAAATCATTGGAGAACAAGCTGAATACATTCGAGAACAAATGTCTTAGAAAACTCATGAACATCAGTTGGAAAGAATTCAAGACTAATCGACAAATAAGAGAAGACTCTAGGCAGAAATATGTCTCCAACTATATAAGGAAAAGACGATGGTCATATATCGGTCATGTCCTACGAATGCAAAACAACAGAATACCATTGCAGGCACTCACTTGGGTTCCTGAGGGTAAGAGGAAAAAAGGAAGACCAAAAGAAACACTCAGAAGAACAATAATAAGAGAAGGAAGAACGTTGGGATTAAACAATGTGCAAGAGCTAAGAGGAGTGGCGTCACAACGTACAACCTGGAGAGAACTGGTTTCTGCCTTATGCGCCGTGTTTGGTGCTTAAAGAATTTATTATTATTATTATTAGAGAATATTTCTAGTGCTTTTAGTATTGCCACCATCTCTGCAGTGAAAATGGATGTATTTTCTGTGATGCTATATTCTTTTGCCATTTTCCATATTGGAATATATATTCCTATCCCCAATTTGCCATCCTCTCCCTTGGATCCATCTGTGTACACAGTAATGCTGTCTTTTGATATTTGTTGTATATATTTATTGGCTGTGTTTTTAATATTTTCTATATTATTTGTTTTCTTAAGTATTTCTGCTAAGTGGTAGTCCGTGTCTGGTTTCTTGATCTCCCAGGGCGGAATCACTGGCTTGTATTCACAACTGTTATTAATTGATGTAATTAACGTACCCAGATGGACAATTTCCTCCATACACTTCCATCCTGTAGGGTATCTAGTGGTATTCATTGGCTTGGCCTGAGTTGTTAGTTGGCATCTGGTAAAAGCTGTATGTGCTGGGTGAGACTTATCCAACATAACTCTGTTCATGTAATTTAGTCTTAACTCCTTTCTCCGTAATTCCAAGGGTATGATTCCTAAAGCCACCTCTATAGCTCCCATTGATGTTGATCTGATTGCACCTGCTATTGTACATAAAGCCTGATGCTGAATTCTGTCTAATTTAATCTTGTTACTGTGTGCAGCAGTCATATATTATACTTCCATAATCTATTTTTCCTCTAATAAAAGATTTATAAAAAGTGAGCATTGTCTTAGTGCTTGCACCCCATCCATTACTTTTCAAATATCTTAATAAGTTAGTCAATCCTCTGCAAGACTCCACTAGTTTATCTATGTGTTTATTCCAGTTCAGCTGTTGGTCCAATATCATTCCTAGATATCGAGTAGTTTGAACTGTTTTAATGTTTTGCCCTTGGATATTTATATCTATAATTTTATTTTTTACAACCCTATCTTTACTGAAGATCATTCCCAATGTTTTATTTGAATTCAGCTGAAAACCCAATTTTGTCATCCATTTACATACTTTATTTATTTGCTTCTGTAGATCCTTATATAATTTTGGCAGATGTCTCCCAGTCCTCCATATAGCAACATCATCTGCAAACTGTGACAATTTATTTGTTATATCATTAAATTCCTCACCTAAATCATTTACCATTATTGTAAAAATTGAAGGAGATATTACTGATCCTTGGGGTATTCCATTTTGTTGTTCATACAGTTCTGATCTATCATTGTTTACCTGAACAGTGAAATATCTATCTTGCAGAAAATTCTCTAAATAATTATACATTTTACCAGTTACTCCTATCTTCTTTATTTTAAAGAGAGCACCCTCTCTCCAACATTCATCATAAGCCCTAGCTATATCTAAAAATACTACCACAGTTCTTTCTTTCTTTTGAAATCCCGATTTTACTTCATGTTCCAATTTAATTATCTGATCCATAGTGCATCTGTTCTTCCTAAATCCTGACTGAGTTTGATTATATAAATTATTCTTTTCCAAATAAAACTTTAATCTTTTATTTACTATGGTTTCTAATATTTTACCTAGATGGGAAGTTAAAGAAATTGGCCTGTATGAACTGGCATCATGGGCATCTTTTTCTGGTTTTAGTATTGGAATAATTACTGCTGTTTTCCATGTTTTGGGAATTTTTCCTGTATTCCAAATTTTGTTAAAAAGGGATCTTATAATTTCTATGGTACTTTTTGGTATGTGTTTCAAGATTTCATAGCTCAAGATGTCATGCCCTGCTGATGTATTTGTTTTGTCCTTTATTGTATTTTCAACTTCTTCCATTGTAATATCTGCATTTAAATATGATAATTCTTCAGTATTATAAGGTACATCTTTACTGAGTTTTTTAAGAAGTGTTGCTCTTCTGTTGACTTCAGCCTGTCCTAGATTTTCCTTAGAACTAACTCTATGGTAGTACCTGGCCAGCACCTCTGCTTTCTGCCAGTCAGTCTCTGCCATTTCAGGTCTTTTTATATTAGGTATTATCATATTTTTAGTTCTGCCTTTAATGGCTTTTAACTTATTCCACACATCTGTTGTAGAGTTAGTTGTAGGGTTCAGTGTTTGGCAGAAACTTCTCCAATGATTTTCTTTTGCCTTTAGTATTATTCTGTTTGATTCATTTCTTATGTTCTTATAAATATCTAAATTTGCTTCAGATCTATGCTTTCTATATTCTTGTAAAAGATATTGTTTTCTTTGTTTTTGAACCTTTCTGTACATCTAACTGTCCACATGGTACTGTAATGGGTTTTTGTTCCAATGTTTCATTCTTTTTTGTTTCCTTAATGCGGTGTGGGAATTATGTGTTCTGGCATATATGCATTTGGGAATATGTTTAACAGCTTTTAGTAATATGTTCTTTTGTGAGATTATCTGCAAATACATCTTATTTTCATTTTCTATATTATTCTTTTTTATCTCTTCCATTTCTACCTAGAAAAGCTACCCAATTAGCTTTATTTATAGTAAAATTTTGGTTTTTCTTACCAGTTTGTAGGTTTTGTAATTTCTTTTAGTTTATTTCAATACCTTACTGTGAAATATGATCTGAATTTGTATCCCCAATAACTTCCCATTTTGCATTAGCAAGATTTGGTGTTACAATGCTTATTCTATCTGTTTTTCTTGCTGATTTGCACAAAGGGTTAATTCTTGTTACTGATCCATCATTCAGTATTATTAGTTCATTGTTTTCAATGAAGTCCAAACGTAGTTTTTCTCGATTTGTTTCATGCCTCCCCAATGTTGTCTTGAAATTGAAATCTCCCACTATGATAGTTTCTGTTGTTTATTCTTTTATTTTTTATCTGTTATTTTGTAAATGGGGGGGTAAAGGTTAATGGCTATTTTCATTTCTTGGAATTAGTCCTTATGTTTTTTTTTAATGCCACACTATAAAATTTGTACCCATTATCTGTAATGTTTATTCCAAAGGGCCCCCGTACACAGGGTCTACGGGTTTTTTGCCTAATTATTAAAATATACATTATAAACGGCCCTTGTGCTCAAACACCAATGTTGTCTCCACTTTCAGCTTGTAGATTTTAAGCAAAGTAGGCATAAAAAAAAAAAAATAAACCATGAAATCCAAGGTGCCTATTTTTCGTACACAAATTGTCGCGGGGATGTGCATATGTTCACTCACTTCAACACAATTTTTCGCTTAACGTCACTAGCGCTGAGGTTATGATTATTTGATACAATTAGCACGAGCAACTGAAATATTAATTCGAACTATTTTTTTAGGATTTAATTTCCAGTTTATGTATTTCTATTCATTTAAAAAAATATTTAAATAATCATTGTTTAATGAAGTTTTTCCTTCAGAGATCGATTAGCATTAATTGATACAATATCTAATGATTTGACTAAAACCACTTGTAGAAAGTGGCGTAAGAAATGTACAAATTTGAAAAAAATTTATTTGGAGTTAGCTACTTCTCTTCTTAGTTTTAATTTCGTTTCTTTAAAAAAAAACAATGTTATTTTGCCTTTGGTGGTCATCATTACGGTCATTCAATGATTTATAATTATTAAATAATTAATTAGCTACTATCAATGTTTGATTGACACTAAAATTTGTATGGGAAGGTCTATTTAAAACTACCAGTTGGGCTTTAACGGCTATTCCAATTTTTGAAGTTCGGTAGAAAATATACAGGCTAATATTACGCCAGCGCTAGTTTATATTTTCATTACCAGCTTTAGCAAAAAATTTATTAGATTTTAAATTTAAGATTCCTAACCCATAATGCTTATTACTGGTCTCTTTAGGCCTGTACTTTTATAAGGCACTATAGAAAACACAGCAACTGTTCTTCATTTCAACCATAAATTGTATTAATTTTTTTCCAAGATTCTATTTCATTATATAATATTAAAATTACAAATAATTATATTTTTCAAATTGATTATTAATATTTGTATTTACTTTTTCACATTAATATATTTTTTTTTTCTGTCTAGCAGGAAATATTGCATCCATCTAACAGCATGGCTGAGCCTAACTTTAAAAAAAAGGAGGTTAGAAGAAGATCAACGTCGTGGGAAGTTTCAATCTGACTGGACAACTACATTCCCTGGGATTATTGAGACATCCAAATTAGGCTCTTCACATGCATACTGTAGAATATGCAATAGAGATATTAAAGTGATGGCATCTGGCTTACACGATGTGAGGGAGCATTTCAAAACAAAACTGCATGAAAGGAACTATCAGCTGAAGAACGGAAGTTCTATCAAGGCCCTTCTTCTTTACTCAGCCTCAACAAGAAGATGATAAAATAACGAGGGCTGAAGTTTTATTTGCAAATTTTATTGCTCAACACAACATAGCTGCTTCTATAGCTGACCATTTTTTCAGACTTATCAGCTGAGATGTTTCCGGACAGTGCTATTGCCAAACGTTTCAAATGCAAGCGAACCAAAACAACAGCCATTATTAAAAACTGCTTGGCTCCATCTGCAACGGAGCCAGTCATCAAATTATGCAGGAAGACACCTTTCTCCTTGATGATCGATGAGTCAAATGATAGAAAAAACTGACAAGCGTTTAGCTATAATGGTGAGGGTATTTGAAGATGGCATAGGACCTAGAACCAGGTTGCTGGGCATGCCGGTCGGTACTGGTGGAACCAGTGAAGCTATTTTCAGTGATATTGATGCTGTGTTCAGCGACTTACAAATCCCATGGATTAACTGTATAGGTTTTGCAAGTGACAACTGCAATGTAATGGTTGGCAAATCAAACTCTGTACTAACGCGAATCAAGAGCAAGAACCCTGATGTGTTTAGTATAGGGTGTATTTGCCACCTTGCAAATCTTTGTGCCAAGGAGGGTATAAAGCAGCTGACTATTCCTGTTGATGACCTTTTGATAGATATCTTCTATCATTTTGAGCATAGCTCAAAACGGAAAAAAATCATACAGAGAGTTTCAACTGTTTACAGGAGTGGATGCACTAGACATACTAAAGCACTGCCAGACTCGCTGGCTTTCTTTGCAGAAAGTAGTGGACAGAATTTTAAATCAATATTCTGCTCTATCTTCATACTTCGAGAGCCACGACGATATGGAAAAACCATGCCGTGTCAAAAACATTCATCAGTTACTAAAATCACCACTGACCCAGATGACTCTACGTTTTCTCCAATTTGTGCTACCTCTGTTGACTGAATTTAACAAATTGTTTCAGACAGATGAGTCCCAAATAGGTGGTATGATGGATGAAATGGATCGTCTGCTACGAAAATTTATTGTCAAATTTGTAGAGATGAAATATGTAAAAGAGGTGAAAGATATAAGATTGTTAAAGTATGCTGAACGTGATCTACAGCATGATGACCATACACTTGCTGTTGGTCTGTCCAACAGGACATTACTGGAAGAGTTAGATATAAGTTCTCAAGTGAGAAATTCATTTTTTCAGAGATGTGAGGAACTTTTATGTTGCTGTTGTGAAAAAGATATTGGATAAATTTCCATTTGAGAATGAAGTCCTTAAGGATATCAAAATTCTTGATCCAGCCTTTAAAGACACAGTTCAATATACAGCAATCTGTAAGCTGGCCAACACTTTTGCACCACATTTAGACCAAGAGGTGTTAAAGGATGAATTTGAAGATTATTGTTTGCTGCCTGATGAATGTATTTCAAGATTTGACGCTGGACAAAAAAGAAGCTTTTCTAGGTACTGGCTTGACATAATCAACCTGAAAACTAGCACTGGTCGTACACGATTTCCCAGTCTGGCAGTCATAGTGAAACGCTTATTGACATTGCCTCACAGCAATGCTGACTGTGAGAGGTCTTTCTCTATGATGAAAAAAGATTCACACGGACTGCAGAAATAGACTAAATGATGATACAGTCACAGCATTTCTACAATGCAAAATAAATTCTAACTCTTGTTGTTTAGGTTTTAAAGCAAGTGAAGACATGCTTAAAAAGGCAAAGGCCGCATGTCACTATGATGGTGCAGAACCATCTAATTGAATATACTTTTACATGAATAAACTCTTTTGTTACGTTTTTCAGTCTTTGTACAGGTTTTGCGGGTCTTTGTACAGGTTTTTGCGGGTCTTTGTACAGGTTTTTTAATGCCACAAATGGCAAATATTACTTTAGATTGTTTATACATGCCTATTAATGCTGGTACATTTTTTTGGCACTTCTGCAATTCCACTGTATTATTCTAATGTTCTGTACGTCCATTATTTAATTGTTACGTTTGTTATAAATAGTGTTGTACTCTTTTACTCTGAGAAGTGTATAATATATTTATTTATTTTTTAACAACAAAGTCTCCTAGATTTTTGGTTTCTCTGTTAAAGTGAGTTTGTAGTTCACTTTGAAGATTCAGCATAAAGGCTTTCACAATGTTTTATACAGAATGAATAAGTTTTTGACAATCTGTCATTTTTTCATTCCACATTTCTTCTAGTTGTTTTTTATCTGTTCGCTTTTGCTCACTCATTATGAGTTGTCTTTCTGGCTCAATCCTTTTCAGTAAATCTTCATTCTCTTCTTTGAGTTCTGCTAATTTAGCCACATCTTTAGCTACTTCATGCTGTATGTTTTTCATGGTTTTTAAGATTTCTTCTGCCTTTCTCACTGTATCTTCTGTTATCAATGATTTGATTATTTCACTTTCTTCTGGTAGATTGCTATCTTTTGTCAGTATTTTTTGGACTTTATTTTTCTTTTGGGTTATTTCCACATTTCTGGTTCTGACTGTGATTTCTCTTGGTGTCGGAGTTGTAGATGAGCAACTGAAGATTGATGTTGTTGTAGTGCTACTTTAAATGGTGTGTTAGTATTGACTGATTTTATTAGAGCTAGTTTTGTTTGTTGGTAATGTGGACATCCAAGGAAACGTGCACTGTGGTTTCCTAGACTATTTGCACATTCCCTGTTTTTATTTCTTGTTCTGTAATCTTTATCATCTTCTACTAATTTGCAGTGATCATAAGTGTGGTCCCCTGCACAATATCGACATTTAGGCTTACTTCTACATGTTTTTTTGGTGTGGCCAAATTTCTAGCAGTTTGAGCATTGAATGACTGGTGGTAGGTAAGCTTCTGTTTTGATTGTAGTACTGCCACTGAAGAAATGTGATGGTATTTCTCGCCCTTCTAATGTAACTATTATTACAGTTGAAGTTCCTAATTGTTGCGATATCCTTTCCAGTTTAAGAATCCTATATTTTGGATTTTCTGTTTGTAGTCTAGTTCTTATTTCTTCCTCTGGAACTGTTACATGTATTCCTTTAATTACACATTTCCTGGTTTCTTTGACTAATTCAAGCCTAGCTTTAATGTTGTGTGCCAATTCTACTTGAAGAGGACTTACTTCAATTTGTTTTATTAAAGCTTTTGACTTTTCAGTCATGTTCATTGTGAGTATTATGCCAAAATTTGTTCTTTTTATGTGTGTTATTGACTCTTTATCTATAACTGTTTCTAGTACATTGATGATCTTACTGTCTGGTAATGCTCTAATACTTACCACATTGCCACTGATTTGAAAAATCCTTAATCTTGGGAGTTTTGTTCAACTTTATGAGTAGGCCTATTGATTTGTTGGTCTTTCATAAGGTTCACAACACCCTTATTCTTTGAATGAATGTTCAGATTATTGGTTTTCTCTATCATTTTACTCTGACATCTTCCTTTTTTCTTAATTGTTTCCTTTGAAGCTTGTATCTTCTGTCTTTCCTTTTCTCTATTCGTATTCCTGATTTTCCCTTGATCATCATTCTGTGAGTCAGCTTGTACTATTTCAGCCCATGATTTTCTGGAGATACTACCTGTTTTCAATCTTGTAAGAGCCGGCATGTCTTTTAGAATAATTGTCCTTACTTAACTTTAAATATAAAGTATAATATTTAGTAGTTTTGTAAGTAACGAAAATTTCAAATTCAAAAATGGCGCCATTGACTTTCAAAACATGGAAAGTCGCGGATGCAAAAGTAATTATAAAATTATAACTAAGTGTTAACCAATCTTAATTATTCAATATTGTTATAAACGACAAAATACTAATAAATCTTAAAGAATTTTAACACACAAATTAACTTCCCTGCAGTAAGCTTTTGCACAACAGATTTAGAATCACAAGTAAACCAGATTACAAGAGCTAGACAAGGTGCAAAACCAGGCGCTTAGGGTCATCACGGGGGCAATGAAATCAACGCCTATAGTGGAGATGGAGAAAATGGGGAGGATACAAGCACTGAGAGAACGCAGAGACACGAAAGTGCTAACACAGGCAGAAAAGTTCCTCTATATGCCGAGCCATCCAATGAAGGACAGATTCCAAAACCCAGCAATGGTTGTTTCTTGTATAAACTTCACTGTCTTCTGTAGTCTTGAAACAACATTGCAGATATAGACAATATATTTCAAGCGAACGAAAGAAGAAGACATTTGAGTTAAATTCTTTCACCATCTGAGGTTGAACGGGATATTTTTCTTCTTAAAAAAAAGTGCTATTACATGATTATATAAAGAGAATATTGTTACCTGTTTAGCATTAGGATATCGGGTTGGGCAGAAACTGAACCACTAACTCAAACCCTAACCTTGCTTGCCCACACAGTAAACTGTGATTCAACCTAATGGTGCATCTCTTGAAACAGCTTTCAAGACAAAGCCTTTTCGTCTTTTAAGACCTTCTTTGTCCAGGCTTGATTGCAATCTTCCAACTTTACTGTCAAATTTCAGATATTCAAATGCCTCATGTAAATCATTATTCCATCATTTTGGTGAACTAAAAATCGCATAACGCACTGTATGTATTCGATAGAATAATTTTATTAATTTATTTATGCAATTTCCGTTACTAATGACGCACAGCCATCTTTGTTTCCTCTGTAGGGTCGACAAAAAAAATAGTGCCGTAAAATATGCAGAATCACACTATTAGTAACCGAAAGGGATTGGAACAATTAACAATGAATTACGGTGATTAAATCCACGGTATCTGACCTCATATGTATCTTTGAGGGCACTAGCCAGAGTTGTCGTCAAGTGTTTCTTTATGAGTCTCAAGTCTCTTAGTACAAGTGTCAAGTCGAGCCGCAAGTTCCTAACACTGGCTTCAAGTCGAGCCTCATTTTAGATCTAACACTGTTTATGATCACAATTGCGCTTTATCAAACAATCACGTCGATTACTACAAATAATAATGAAAAATATTAATATATATTTTAGTACCGGTAGCTATACTATTGTTTTTATTGTTAGTACATATACTATTTTATTTATTGATTTGTTACTCGACCAAAGTTATTTTTCAGTATTACATTTTAGAAATATTATACTCTTTTCATACTGCTCCCCTCCTAAACCCCCCCCCCCCCCCCTCCACACACACACAAGTTTCAAATGAAATGGATGGAATTATACACTTGAATTTACAGGCTAAAGACAGATGCTCTAGTTTTTTTTACCGCCAATAAATGCGCGCTCAATATTTTCCCTAAGGCGGGATGGTAATGTTTACATAGCCAATCTGAAGGGGCTATTATTATTATTATGAAGTAAAATGTGTTTGTACAGTGGAATTGTTGTAGTGTTTGGGTGGTATTGCAAAAGCATTTTTTATATAAATAATCTGAGGTGCCTTAGATAGCATCTCAGTACAGCACGAGCACAAAATTAAGATTATATCAAAGCTGTTTGCTGTCTGTGCTTCTCTATGGTGCGAAATGCTGGAGAGTAACCGAGAAGGAAATGTCGAAATTGTCCTCTTTTCACACAACCTGCCTACGAAAAATTATCCGAATCTTTTGGCCGAATACCATCACCAACCAAGATCTGCTTATTCGGAGCAAGCAAGAGGACATGCACACCATCATAGCTGGCAGACGCTGGAGCTGGGTTGGCCATGTCCTCAGAAGAGACCCCGATGCCATCACAAGAACAGCTATGCTATGGACCCCTGAAGGAAAACGAAAGAGAGGCCGACCAAAAACAACTTGGCGGAGGACTGTGGAGGCTGAGATGCAAAGAATGAACCAGAGTTGGGGCACTGTACGAAGGATGGCCGCCGACCGAGCAAAGTGGAATCAATTTGTTGTTGCCCTACAAGATGCCACCAGGCGTAATGGCCACTGACTGCTTTGACGGTCGGCGGCTAAGGATCAAAGAAGAAGAATTCTGTGTAGGCCCTGCATAACTGAAAAAAAAAAGGTCGGTGCGTTGAGTAGGCTTACTTTATACCGGCGATCGAGATTCACTGCTTTATTTTTCAAAAAAGCGGCGATCTATTATCACTGGTCTAGGCTATCAATTTTTAAATAATAATTTTGTAAATTTTTGGTAGTACATTTTTTCTTCCTAGATTAATATTCTGTTCACAATTTAGTAAAATTTTTGGGACCAAAAGATGCAGCAATAGAGAATGCAGTCAGCGACCCACAGCTTGACTGCTTGCATCAGGGTCAGCGAACCAGAGCTGACCAAGACCGTACTCCACCTCCACGTGGTGGTCCTGGAAACAGACTGCAGCAGTGCAGTCTGGCTGAGCGAGTACGAGTCGAAGAGGAAAGGCAAACTCGGTCCCAAAAATGCCGTGCTGAAGTCGGATGTGTCGACCGAAAGGTGCAGATATCACAGCTACGGCGTAAACAGACACAACGCAACCACCGTCCTTTTCAGGGCGAACGAGGAAGAAGAAGTAAATTTTTTTTATTTTTTGCTGTTGCTTTGCTTTGCTTCGTTGTACTTTATTTTTGTCGTTCTCTTAATCTTTCCAGTTAAATTTTGACCATTTCAATATTTCCAATAAATTAATATCATAAAATTTTGTGTAGGCCCTACAAAAGTAGAAAAATAAAGTTTATTTGCATTGAGTAGGCCTACCTACTTTATTTCAGCGGTCGAGATTCGCTGCTTTATTTTTTAATAAAGTGGCAATCTGTTATCACTGGTCTAGGCTACCAACTCTTAAATAATTTTGTAAATTTGTGGTGCTACGTTTTTCTTCCTAGATTCGATATTCTGTTAGCTGTTTGCTTTGCTTTTTTGTATGTTTTTTTTTTTGTCGTTCTCTTAATCTTCACAGTTATATTTTGATCATTTAAATATTTCCAATAAATTAATGTCATAATATTCTGTGTCGGCCCTACATAACTAGAAAAAAAGTTTGTTTGCGTAAACTTTGCTGCTTTATTTTTCAATAAAAAAGTCCACACAGACTGCAGGAAGTCCATGAATGCAGAAACACTCACTTCTTTTTTACAGTGTAAGATTAACATTGATACATGCTGTGCAGACTTTAAGCCCACAAATGCAATTCTGCAAGTTGCTAAAAGTGCATGTGTTGATTGTAATACAAAGCACTGTGCATCGAAAGAATAGTACCTCACGATCACTAATTTTGTTATATGTAAAGAACAGCATGAGACTATTAGCATGTTTTATACCACACTAATTCAAATGCTAATAGATTTGTGTATGTCATTTCTCGTTTTAAAACTGTATTGTGTATAATTTATTAATATATTTTTTGCGTAAGGATTTTTGGGTGTTTGTAAGGATTTTTTGGGTCTGGTGTACAGATTTTTGTCTCAGGAGGTTGACAGGTATGCATTCCTATTGTATGGCTCTGAAACATAGAGAACAACAAAAACAACAACCAAAAGGCTGCAGACTTTCGTAAATGGATGCCTGCATATAATAGAAGGACTAAAGTGATATAATAAAATCACTAATGTGGAACTGATGACAAGAACCAGACAAGTGCTGGTGAAACAAGAGATGAGAGAGAAGAAGACGCTGGAGATGGATAGGACACACATTGAGGAAACCTGTTGATAGCATTACAAGGCAGTCCTTGTTCTGGAATCTCCAGGGTAAGAGAGACAGAGGGATACCAAGGAACACACAGAGAAGAGAACTGGAGACAGACATGAAGGGGATGAAGAAGACATAGAAAGACCTTGAGCTGATGGCACGTGACAGGGAGATTTGGCAGACGTTTGTTGAAGGCCTATGCTCCTGGATGACTTGAAAGGTGATGATGAAATTCCTTGACTAGTTTCCACAGTTTGCTACCATCTTGAATCTAGATTATGATTTTGTTTTTCTTTTCTTCCAGCACCTTCTTGTTGCTTAGTTTAATGTTCTGTATTTTGCAGAGATAAACACTCTGATCACACAGGTTTTCTTAAACCAATTTCATTTATCTGTAACTTCATAAATAGGTGCTTGTGTAGAATAGAAGGATTCAAATGGTCTGACAAGATCATCACGATGACAAGAACCAGACAGGTGACATTGAAGCAGAAGATAAGAATATACTGGCAATGGGTGGGGCACAAAATGAGGAAATCTGCTCATAGCATTACAAGGTAGTTCTTGTTATGGAACCCCATGCGTAAAATTGGTAGGGGAAGGCCACAAAAATACACGGAGAAGAGAACTAGAGATAGAAAGATCTTAAGCAGATGGCACAGAACAGCAGAACTTGATATACATTTGTTGAAGGCCTATGCTCCTTGGGGAGCAGAAGGGTAATGATGATGAATTTCAATAGATTTCCTTTCTTTATTATATATCATCATCATTATTTTACTTTGCACACCTTATGAAGCATGCAGCCACCACTGTAGCTTGTTCCCTTACAGGAAGCCTGCACCAAGCAGTCATATGTTCTTGCTGCAGTGGTTTCTCTGGTAATCTGTTTTACATGATGAGGAATCCTATGCATGGAGGCATATCTGGAGTCATGCTTTTAGCATATCTGGAGTCATGCTTTTATGACCACCAGCTAAGCACAGTGCTATAGTATTTAGTTTTGGATGTGACCCTCTGTATGTGAGGCTAATTACACCCTCATTGACTCTTGAAATCATCCACACACTTCTAGGGATTCCCTCTGTGGTGAAACTTGTTGAGAACCCAGCATTGCACACTAAGCTTGGAGAAGTCACTTGAGCCCCAGGCATAACTCTTTGGCTTTGACTTGGTTGACTACATGCAGGAGGATCTCACTGTGGACCCAGTGATAGGCAGAGGGAGGTGAGAAGTGGCTCTGTGTGGGACGTGACAATTCCTTGGGAGAGCCCAGAACCAGAGCACAGTATTTTAGCTTTGCATAGCTGGAGAGCCCCCTTGGATGGCGGGGAATGCACAGTATGCCACATGCTTCTTACTCTTAACTTGGGACTGGAAGTGATGATCGTTAAATGCAAGCCAAACTAGAGAAACTGGAGCTCATGACTTCAACTCAACATGTTTCAAAATGGCAAAAAAGCCACAGGAAAAGCTTAGATCTACAGTGTAGATAATACCAAGGACTCTTCAACTTGGTATCGGCTGCAAAAGAGCGAGAAGCTCAGCAACCCTAGTTAAACAACAACAACAACATGATGAGGTTGCCAGCACCCATACACAACCTAAAATTAGTCACCTTGTACGACATGCTTGAGGAAGCAGTTGTCCTTCTCTGTTTCTTTGAGAGAACCTCAGAATATTTCACTTCAAATGCATACAAATAAATACTTTTCTCGTGATTTGGTTTTCTTTACCATGACTGTAAGATTTTATCCTCATCCTCATTAAAGTCAACACCATTGTCAATATTCACATACATGTTATATACAGATATACTTTAATATTTTTTTTTAAACAAACATAAAACAATGCAGATGAGGCTAAAAATTTTATTCAATTCAGGACACTTCTGCCATTAAAAAAAAAATCATGAAAAGATGTACAGGCATCATTTCATACTAACTTCATATATAAATGAAATGATTGTTTCCAGAGAAAATGCTGCATTTACTTATCTTTCTTTCATACAACAAAGGAAGTTTTTTTTTAATTGTAGCAAACAATCTCAGTGATATTAGATGCCATTGTGTATGTTTTGTCACACATGCAATGAATTATTTTATGTATTTCTTTTGTATGGTGTCAGTGACTTGGGAAAACATTGGTGTGCATTTCTTTTACAAATTCAAGACATTCTATCTTTCACACAAGCTTAATAATCTAAGAGAGTGTAATGGTTGTTTCTTTCTTACCATCTCAGTTATCTAAAGAAAAATATTTGACCCATTTCTCTCCTACAATACAAGAAAAAAAAAATATATATATATATACATTTTTTCACACAATTTCAATGATTCACAAAAACTGCTGCATGTATTTAGTTCATACGGGCAAACAAATGTACTGTTCCCATTTCATATAATCACAATATGAAAAATTGTTCTGTTTCTCTCATACACTACTGCTGCTCTTTAGACATCTGTGCAGTTTCAAATGGTAAAGGTGTAATAATCTGTTGGTAAGAAGACAGTCCACCAGTAGAACACTAAGTTGAGTAATATCAATCACAACATGACAGATAACACATTTGTGACACATCCTCAAAATTCAGTAACATGGCAGATTTTGCGATACTGTTTAATCTAAAGATGGTTTTCCAAATACCCTTGCAAAGATTACAAAAAAACTGTTCATACTGAAAAATTTAATTATAAAAAAAAGCAGCCCCACAGCAGAATGAGATGGGATGACCAGTTCTTTTCCTTGATGCCTTTGCCATCCCTAGCTCAAGGGCAGCCAGGTGTCCATTTACAGCTGGGTAGACTGGAGTGTGACACTACCAGGTTTCGATACCAGAACCTGGCAACCATGCCACTAGAGGAACTCGCTCTAACCACTAAGTCAGCTGGAGGCACATTTGAAGAGCATGTCCAAAATAACAAACTGAGAAAACCCGGGTTAATGTTTCAAATGAAATGGGCATTTAAAAATCACTGTTTTTAAATGTATTTAAGCTCTCCTGTGATACAAATAACCTGTACCACCTGACAACAGCAAAACTGAAGTTTGATCAATTATGTACCACTCAAAATGTATATTCTGAACCAAATAATAGGTTTTTAAATAAGATTTTTCACTAAAAAATCAGATATCATGGCACATTAAACAATTTTGTGAGGCTACATCACATGTACTTTTATAAAGAAAATAAATATGTTTAGCCAGACAAAGTAGAGCTATATTTTAAACTGTCACTATACATTATCCTCAAAGCTTGTAAAAACAGAAGATACAACGATAATTGGGAACATGACTAGGGACCATGATCAACAAACGAATAATGACTATAGCATTAAAATAAATAATGTGACAACACAATTATAGCAGTATCAAAAGATCCAAGATTACTGGAGTCGGCAATGAAGAGCACAACAAGGTGCAAGTGAAATCAAATCTAAAGATGCCCAATGTGAGACATACACAAGTGAGAATATAAATGACAAAAATAATTATCTCAGATAAAAGCTCTTACTGTAGGTGTGTGTGGTGTACCCGGAAACGGGGCCTCCCAGTACTGAGGCAAAGTTAAGTCCCCGATGTCACTTATCGGTGCAGAATTGAGAGAGATGGCTGAGCATCACAATCCCTCCTGTGTTGCAGCATGATGAGAACCCAGCATTGCACACTGAGCTTGGGGGGATCACTTGGGCACCAGACTTAATACTGGCTCTTGACTGGATGGCCGCATGCAGGAGATTTCTACAATGGAGGGTTGGCAGGTGGTGGGTATCGGGAAGTGGCTCTGTGCAGGACGTGAGGATTCCTTGGGAGAGCCCAGAACCAGAGCACAGCATTGTGCAAGCTCTGCATAGTTGGAGAGCCCCCTGGATGACGGGGAATGCACAGTGTGCTACCCCACCTATCCCCAACTGCTAACTTAGAACCAGAAGTGGGGTCCTCTGTATGCGTGCCAGGCCAGGATAAAATGCCTGGGAAAGAGACTGGAGCTCAGAACTCCCTAACTCAAAGTTGCAGGATGGCAGAAAAGCCACGGGAAAGACAGGGCTATTTTGAAGATAACGCAACCATATTTTCACCATACGAGCTCGGACGCCGCCTCGGTAAACAAGGTCCGCGCAGAGCAGTGACACCCCCAGGCTGCTTGCGAATAGTCTACTACTGGGAACATAAACAGATTAGGGATGAGCCCACTCTCCCGTTGAACAGGTGCTAAAGTCGTAGATACTGGGCCAGAAGGCGCACCGGAAACCACAGTATCATGCAACTCGCTTTTTTTTTTCTATGGAGAGTACACCGTCAAATAAATCTCGTTCTGGTGCTCGCCCTGTGGAGCTCCACCAGGCAGGTGCAGTGCCGGGCTCTGAGCCTCGACAGAGCCCACCCTCAGCTACTGGAGGACCCTCTAGACCGTCTTGTGGAGTCAACAGACGGCGGAGGAGAACTACTGACCAAAACAAAACAGAAAAAGAGAAACCCAGAGTGCCACTTGTCATGATGCACTGGAATGCAGAGGGAGTGAACAGCAAGCAGGCTGGATACAGCAAAAAGACAGAGCTGGAAAACATCTTGTATGAGAAGCAAGTCAGTGTTTGCTGTATCCAAGAGACTCACTTGAAAGCAGATCAAACCTTTAAAATAAGGGGATATCAATGCTTCAGATCCGACAGACAAGATAGACGAAAAGGAGGAGTACTTACTCTTGTAAGGAATAACATTCCTGCACACGAAAGGAAAACCTTCATGGATGGAGCAGAATATCAGCTGCTGCAGATAAAGGTAGACAAGATGGAAATAGAACTCCTGAACTATTACTGTCCGAACAACAAACCCCTGAGTCTCAGCTCTATACAGGTACCAGCCACCAACTTTATAGCAGTTGGAGACTTTAATAGCCACTCCCAGAGCTGGGGCTATAACCATCTGGATCACAGAGGTGAAGAGGTTGAAACTTGGCAAGATGATCACTCCCTAATCCTAGTCAATAATGCCACAGATACTCCTACCTTCTACTCCAGAGGATGGCACACAACCTCAACACCAGATCTTGCCTTCTCCACACCAGATATAGCTGGATCTATTAGTAGAGAAGTAGGAGACCAACTAGGGGGAAGCGACCATCGCCCAATCTTTCTTACTGTCCAGAGTGCAACTCTCAGTACAGGCCCAGCCATTACAAGATGGAACTACAAAAAAGCCAACTGGGGTTTATTCAGGCATCAGGTGAACACGCTGCTGTCTACCCTCAAGGTACAGAACAGAGACATTAATGAAGTGGTAAAAGACTTCAACAGATGCATACTACAAGCTGCAAAAGAAACCATTCCCAAAGGATGCCGGCGTAACTACATACCATACTGGTCCAGCACACTCCAAGAACGTCAGGAAGCTATGGACAAGGCTAGAAAGGACGCAGAGTCTCAGCCTTCACTTGAAACTCACAACAAATGGAAAAAGGCTGTAGCAGAGTTTCAGAGAACAAAGCTAGAAGAAAAGCGGAAAAGCTGGAGAACTAAAACGGCATCGCTGAACCTTGAGAAAGACGGCAGGAAACTTTGGAGATTAGTCAAGTCTCTAAATGAAGAGCATTCCTCACCAAGGCAGACTATCACATTGGATGAAGGTGGCAAACTTTTCAGAGGAAAACAAGCTGCAGACTTGTTTGCTAGAAGATACAGTTCAGAAAGCAACTTACCCATTAACATAGACCATCAGAGAGAGATAAGAAAAGAAATACTGGCAACCATGGGACAGACAGATACTCCTGCCCCAATGAGGGAACCCATCACACTAGGAGAACTACAGAAGGCTATTTCCAAGCTTAAGTTTCAAAAGTCACCCGGCCCAGACAAAAATCAGCAACGAAATGCTAGTAAATCTGAGCTCAGCAGCAAAGACAAAACTGCTTGAGATATTCAACCACAGCTGGTTGAAAGGAACGGTACCCCAAGTATGGAGAGAAGCCATCACAATACCCATACTAAAGAAAGGGAAATGTAAGACCGAGGCTGCAAGTTACCGGCCAATCAGTCTCACAAGCTGTGTTGGGAAGACTATGGAGCGAATAGTCAACCACAGATTGAAATGGTATTTAGAGTCTGAGCAGATCCTGGTGCCGGAACAAGCTGGATTTAGAGAATGCTACAGTATAGAAGACCAAGTTACTTACTTGTCTCAAGCAATAGAAGATGCCTTCCAGGAGAAGAAAAAGGTCCTAACGATCTGGGTCGACTTCAAGCAGGCCTTTGACAAGGTGTGGAAAGATGGCCTCATTGCAAAACTTAGGAGAAGTGGAATCCAAGGCAACATGATGAAATGGATCCAGTCATACTTGCATAACAGGAGAACTAGAGTCACTCTTGACGGTCTGCAGAGCAGAAAAAGTGTTGCTCCATCAGGGGGTACCTCAAGGAGGAGTAATTTCCCCAACACTCTTCCTTGTTTACATCAATGACCTGGTGAAAGATCTCCCTGCAGGAGTTAAAGCTGCCTTATATGCAGATGACCTAGTACTCTGGTGCGCTGATGAAAATGTCACCACAGCAAATTATAGAATGCAGCGGGCAGCAGACATGCTAGTGTCATGGGCAGAGAAATGGCTTATCACAATAAACACAGACAAAACCTCCACAACACTGTTCTCCCTCGCCCCCAAGGACAAATCAGCTAACATACACCTAGGGACAACCGTGATCAAGGAAGAAAGAAAGCTACCCCACCTATCTTGGGGTGACATTTGACCAAAGGCTTACATGGAATAAGCATATTGAAAATGCAGAAGGAAAGGCCCGAAGACGACTAGGCATACTCAGAAAATTAGCAGGTACCCACTGGGGAGCAAATGAACGAAATCTAAAGAAGATTTATAATGGAGTAATAAGACCACACTTAGAGTTTAGCTCAGCAGCATGGTCATCAGCTGCTAACTCACATCTGCAGTCTTTGGACAAGGTGCAAAATCAAGCTCTCAGGCTCATTACAGGAGCCATGAAAACTACACCAATAACAGAGATGCAGAAGGTTGCTGGATTACAGACATTGTCCCATAGAAGAGACACAAAAACCATGATCCAGATGGAAAAGTACAACAGTATGCCAATGCACCCAATGAAGGCAAGACTAGATGATCTGGCATTGGGACGTCTAAAGCGTAGCAGCTTTGTGCATCGGGGGAAAAGACTTATAAGAAAGCATCAAGAAGACCTATCCATGAAGACAACACCACTGAAGCCCACCCTATACCCTGTACCATGGGAGCAGGCCAGCAGTGCCCTCCAAATTAATACAACAGTCAGTGGTCTCACAAGTGGATGTGAGTATAATGATCTGCAAAAACGAACTGCTACATTGAGTATGATCCAAGAAAGCTATCCCGATCAATCATGGATACATGCCTATACAGATGGATCAGCAACTAATGCTGTTAGGAATGGAGGTTGCCGGTATCTTTATCTCATATCCTGACAACCACTATGAGACTAGGCACATTCCCACTGGTAAATTCTGTTCCAACTATACAGCTGAGGTTCAAGCTCTAGAGCAAGCTGCAAATATGATTTATAAACACCAACTCTGACTGCCACCAGGTAGTCATCCTCACAGATGCACTGTCTGTCCTGCAAGCTCTCAAGGGTGGTAAACTCCCGCATCTGAGAAATGAACTAAACAAGGTAGCTGCCAAAAAGAGAACCATACTTCAGTGGGTACCATCTCATTGTGGTGTACCCGGAAATGAAAAGGCAGATAAACTTGCAAAAAAGGGAGGAGAATGTGAACAAGAAGATAATGAAGTCACATACTTTGAGAAAAAGAGAGCTATCCAGACTATCAGAAGAGAACAGAACCAACCCAAAGACGACTATCACACTCTCGACCGGCAGGGACAGACAACTATTTTTCGACTCAGGACAGGGCATAACAAACTGAATAAACACATGCACAAGCTACGATTGTCTGCTTCACCACTGTGCACATGTGGATTAAACGAACAACTGCTGAGCATGTTCTACAGGACTGTCCTCTGTATGACCAGTTAAGAAAGATATACTGGCCCAATGACTCAACACTAAACTCAAAGCTATATGGAGTTAAAGAGGAACTTCAAACAACAGTCGATTTCCCATGAGAACTCTCTGAACGGTGTAATCATTAAAGTTCGCAAGAAGACAGAAGAAGGGTCCTGCAGGGAGATTTTTCTTGTAAACTAGGAGAGGGAAATTACTTCCTTTGTACACCACTGATGGAGCATAACACTTTTTATGCTCTGCAACCGTCAAACTTGGTTATCTTCTATATGTAGCATTCTCTAAATCCAGCTTGTTCCGGCACCAGGATCTGCTCAGACTCTAAATACCATTTCAATCTGTGGTTGACTATTCGCTCCATAGGTTGTTCCCACCTTCCGGATCAACACAGCTTGTGAGACTGATTGGCCGGTAACTTGCAGCCTCGGTCTTACATTTCCCTTTCTTTAGTATGGGTATTGTGATGGCTTCTCTCCATACTTGGGGTACCGTTCCTTTCTACCAGCTGTGGTTGAATATCTCAAGCAGTTTTGTCTTTGCTGCTGAGCTCAGATTTACTAGCATTTCGTTGCTGATTTTGTCTGGGCCGGGTGACTTTTGAAACTTAAGCTTGGAAATAGCCTTCTGTAGTTCTCCTAGTGTGATGGGTTCCCTCATTGGGGCAGGAGTATCTGTCTGTCCCATGGTTGCCAGTATTTCTTTTCTTATCTCTCTCTGATGGTCTATGTTAATGGGTAAGTTGCTTTCTGAACTGTATCTTCTAGCAAACAAGTCTGCAGCTTGTTTTCCTCTGAAAAGTTTGCCACCTTCATCCAATGTGATAGTCTGCCTTGGTGAGGAATGCTCTTCATTTAGAGACTTGACTAATCTCCAAAGTTTCCTGCCGTCTTTCTCAAGGTTCAGCGATGCCGTTTTAGTTCTCCAGCTTTTCCGCTTTTCTTCTAGCTTTGTTCTCTGAAACTCTGCTACAGCCTTTTTCCATTTGTTGTGAGTTTCAAGTGAAGGCTGAGACTCTGCGTCCTTTCTAGCCTTGTCCATAGCTTCCTGACGTTCTTGGAGTGTGCTGGACCAGTATGGTATGTAGTTACGCCGGCATCCTTTGGGAATGGTTTCTTTTGCAGCTTGTAGTATGCATCTGTTGAAGTCTTTTACCACTTCATTAATGTCTCTGTTCTGTACCTTGAAGGTAGACAGCAGCGTGTTCACTGATGCCTGAATAAACCCCAGTTGGCTTTTTTGTAGTTCCATCTTGTAATGGCTGGGCCTGTACTGAGAGTTGCACTCTGGACAGTAAGAAAGATTGGGCGATGGTCGCTTCCCCCTAGTTGGTCTCCTACTTCTCTACTAATAGATCCAGCTATATCTGGTGTGGAGAAGGCAAGATCTGGTGTTGAGGTTGTGTGCCATCCTCTGGAGTAGAAGGTAGGAGTATCTGTGGCATTATTGACTAGGATTAGGGAGTGATCATCTTGCCAAGTTTCACCTCTTCACCTCTGTGATCCAGATGGTTATAGCCCCAGCTCTGGGAGTGGCTATTAAAGTCTCCAACTGCTATAAAGTTGGTGGCTGGTACCTGTATAGAGCTGAGACTCAGGGGTTTGTTGTTCGGACAGTAATAGTTCAGGAGTTCTATTTCCATCTTGTTGCAACCAAACAAAAAGAGGATAAATCTTTAAAAAAATTTTTTAAGCTGGTTGATAAAGTTGACAATCTATCCTCAGGTAATAATAACAAACATTGGTTTGTTATTAAAAATGACCTATTGATTAGATGTTTTAATGACAAATCACAAATGAAACAACAAGTTATGGTCCCGTATACTTTTAGACGGTACATTCTTCAACATGCGCATGACTCACAGTGTGCTGGACATATGGGATATACTCGAACACGATCTCGAGTACTGTCTTCATTCTTTTGGCCAGGAGCTTTTCACACGGCGCCTATTCAGGCTTGCGATATCTCAGTAAGACCGTTTGACAAGATGGCCATAGATATTATTGGTCCATTGCTACCATCGGCCAGAGGACATAGATTCGTCCTTAGTGCATTGATTTGTGCACACGATGGCCAGAAGCTATCCCATTAAAGACCACCACTACCACAGATGTAGCTGATGCACTACATCTCATCTTTTCTAGAATAGGGTTTCCTAGAAAACTTTTATCAGACCAAGGGTCACAGTTCATATCTGACACCATGAAGGAAGTCATGAAAACTTGGAACATTGATAGGAATTTAAGTAGTATTTATCATCCTATGAGTAATGGTGCGGTTGAAAGACTTAACCGTACACTTAAACAACTACTACATAAGGTTACTGTTAAGCACCCTCATGACTGGGACAGAGCACTCCCAGCTGTTCTATTTGCTTATCGGGAGGTACCGCATGAACAAACTGGCTTCTCTCCCTTTGAATTAGTTTTTGGTGCTCCCCAAGAGGTCCTATGGGACTAATAAAAGACTTATTAATTGACGCGGAGATGACTCAGGACACTCAGTCATCTTACGAGTACGTGATTAATCTTCGGAAGAACATTATTGAGTCTTGCCAGTTGGCAACAGCTTCTTCTGAGGCTGCAAAAGCTAAGGCTCGATCTCTACAAAATAGGTCTCCACGATTACGCCAATTATTCCCAGGCGACGAGGCTTATGTGTTACTTCCTCACAATAACAATACATTATTGATATCTTGGAATGGTCCTTACAAAGTCATTGATAAAATTTCCGACGTTGATTACGTCTTAGATATCAAGGGACACAAAAAGATATTTCATATTAACATGCTCAAGCAATTTCATACACGTCCTGAACACTTACAGTCAATTTTTTCATGAACTAGATGACAACACAGTATCTACTTGTTATTATTCTAACTTATCTGTCATCCAGGAAGAAGAATCTTCTTTTCCTGAGGTACAGTTACCGTTACCGGTACCAGTAGTTCAACCTAATGAATCTTGGCGGGATGTAACCATCTCTTCAACGGTTACACCGCAACAGCGTCTACAGATTGCTAATCTATTACAATCTTATCCAGATGTATTGACCGACGTCCCGGGTCGCACATCGGCTATCAGTCATGAGTATTTACTCTCAATGACGCATACACCTATTCGTGTACATCCCTATTCGGTTCCTTTACATTTCCTTGCTAAAACTACTAAGGAACTTGAACAGATGTTGTCTCTGGGAATCATTGAGACTAGTAATTCGCCATTCTCTTCTCCATTAGTGATTGTCCGGAAGAAGGACAATAACATCAGACTATGTGTTGACTATAGAAAATTAAATGCTAAGACTATAGTTGACAGCGAACCACATCCACTTATCGACGACTTACTGCCACGTCTATCCAACGCAACTATATTTAGTAAGATAGACTTAACTAAAGGTTATTGGCAGATACCACTGACCGAAAAGTCTAAGTACTACACCGCATTTTCCACTCCACAAGGTCTATACCAGTGGAATGTGATGCCTTTTGGGCTTGTTAATGCGCCAGCTACCTTCATTCGCCTGATGCGACAAATTTTATCAGGTAGGATTAGACGTTATTACATATATTGACGACATATGCTTGTTTAGTTCGTCGTTTGAGGAACATGTTTCGGGACTTAGATATGTTTTCGACACTCTAAGGAATTATCATCTAACTGCTAAACCTACACAGGTTCAGATCGCGTGTAATGAGATAACCTTTTTGGGACATATCATTGGATCGGGATATATCCGAACGTTACCTAGTACGGTCTCCAAAATTCTAAACATAGCAGTTCCTCAGACGAAGAAACAGGTCAGGAGTTTGTTAGGACTTGTTCAATATTACAGTAGATTCATACCAAACTTGTCATCCATCACGGCTGTATTGTCTTCATTGTTAAAAAAAGACATGACGGTGAAGGTGACATGGACTGGTATATGCAATGAAACTTTCAACAAAATTATAAATTTGTTCTCGCATGAACCAATTTTAAGACTTCCCGATGCTTCCAAAAGATTTTTCTTACGAACAGATGCTAGTAACTACGGCATCGGTGCATGCCTGCTCCAGAACCATGATGGCGTTCTACATCCTACATTATATATTTCAAGAAAGCTAAAGCCGGCAGAAACAAAGTATTCCACAGTGGACAAGGAACTTTTGTCAGTTATATGGGCAATCACAAAAACTGGATAAAAGTTCTTGCTTGGTGCGCCATCCACCATTCAGACTGACCAGCGTGCTGTAGCAGCTTTGCGTAGATCAAACCACAAAAGTACAAAACTCGCCAGATACGCGATCATACTGCAGCCATTTGAATTATCCATTGAAAATATTCCTGGCATGAAAAACATTGTGGCGGATGCGTTGTCACGTAATCCTATTGACGACGAATAATCAAAATTGACATTCCTAAAACTACGTCAATCATCACTACATTGGATAGAACGGAGTATCAAACTATAAGGGAACTAACGCTTGACTTCAAGTTAATAATTATAAACACTATATGCATCACAGAATTGAACTAAACGACAATCAAAGGTATACATATTGACATTGAAAAACTTCGTCTAACGTCCATACACAATATATGAATATTCGTTCACAACAATCATGGAACAATATCTGACGACAAGTCGAACTTATTATCTCTATGTGCACTTAATTCTTGGATCCTAGGATAATTGACATTTCTGTCCGACGTAAATGCTTTCAACACTTTGCCTAAAAGAATTCATCAGGATCAAGACTACGGATGGATCATCATATCCTATACTTATTAATTAGTTAACTTAACTTCTTAATTGAATTATTATCAATAAAATGAAATGTGAGAAAAAAATGAAATGAAAGAACAAAAAAAAAAAGAGAACGAAATATAAAAAGAAGAAATTATGAAAAGAGAAAATAAATCTCACACAAGTATTAGATTAATATTTTTTTTAAATGTACCTATACGTTATTTAGTTAGTTAAATTAGATAGTTATTATTCACTAACACTTAACACACACAATTAAGTTAAACTTATATACGAATTTCTTTCTATTTCTTCTCACTTATTTTGTCTTTTCTTCTCTCATAACATCGCGTTACATTAGAACCTTAATAATTTAACTCTTAGTTTAATTAATTAATTTAATTTTAATTAGTCAAATTAATTCCTATATGACATACTAATACGACAGACCTTACTTTAATTTAATTCTATCATTCACTATTGACATTACACATTTTATTTAGTTGATATAATAATATGCTTAGTATATTATATATAATATGATTTAATTGTTAGATGACTATGACCAAATAGTTAGTTGACATGACCGGTCGTACACGGTTCATACTCAGCAAAAACAATCGTCGGCCATATGTCACACAATTTGTCCACCCCACCGTTCCCAAAATCGTTTATTTGAAAACATTGTTAAGTCGGATAGATCTTGAAAAAAAATCTCATCGATTTTTTTTTTCACCCGGTGTACAGGGAATTGTTACGGTATATGTTATTAACGCCGTCTGCTAAAGGTTAGCAGACGTGCAATTGTAAAGGTTAAGACATTTAATATATTGCGATAGATGTTTCAATTATTGAACGCTCCCATAAAAAACATCGATCGATTATGACGTGTCTAGCGTTGTTTGGGTCACAGTTGGTAACTAGGAGACGCTACCCTTTGTTACTTGACCGTCAAGCTGTTGTAGCTGCGTTTTTTTTTCACTAGCCTTCCAAATTAATGGCATGATATACGTCCATATTTATATGTGGTTATTTATGCAGGACTCAGGGTCAGTCCTAGGAACTCTAAGGAGAGTTGGAAACTTATGGAGGTTGGGGCGTAGTGATTAACTCAAATCCTTGGAAGGAGAATCGATACTCGTCCAATACTTTATACGACAAGTAATTAGACTCGCAGTCTCACTGTCGGCAGGTAGCCATGTCTATCTGCGCGTGCATATAGCTGTGATGTTCTGACGACAATACTGCATTGTATCCTTAAACGGACATTGACACGTAAACCAGCAGTCTACGCTATTGATTGATTGATGCATGTACCTCATGTGTGAATGAACTGTTTATGTATGTGTGTAATCCATATTAAAATTGTGAAGGACTCGAACCGGAGGCATTATTCGTTGAATCACGTTACAGCCATTTACATTATGAATTACGTATTTTTATGTCAAGTGCTGAGTTAATAAGATGAACGTTGTTTACATTCTTGATGCCAAGGTTAAGGCATTACGAACAAAAGAAGGTGAGGTTCACCCCATTCGCGTAAGAACATTAGCAGATAAGAATTCAGGCACACAACCAGTAACCCACAACGAAAGTCTTCAACAGTATGACGAAGGTTAGCTAAATCAATCGTGTGTCTTAATTTTTGGAACTGAGTTTTTGATGGAAACATGAAAATAAGTATTGCCTTAGATTTCTATACACCGTTATTCGTAACACGTGCATGAGTTGATGGAACATGACACAAATAAGTGTTGCTTAGATTTTCTTTACACCGTATAATTAACTATGCAATGGAATGCCATTAATAGGAAATCTTTTAAATACCCGGTTCCTTCAGATTTAAGGGTAAAGGATCCCGTTTTGTTTTGTTTTTAACATGCCATTTGAGGCATATGGGTATTGGTGTTAGGCCATATTTACTTGGACCATAGGACACTAGGGGTGATGTGGTCCAGCTTCACGCGGACGCGTAACCTTTCCAGAAGTTGCTCTTGGTACCAGTTGGGCTGGGTCGAACAGGAGCTGTGTGCGGCCATAAAAAATTCCACCTCTTATGGGGATCGAACCACTAGACCACTGAGCTGGAAGCCAGGCAATAACCACTATTGCTACCGGGATTCTTCAGATTTAACAAAACTATATTCCATGAGCTGTTTCTTATGTAACAGTTAAATACTAGAAAATTTTGATGCATGACTTTGGTTTCGTTCAAAACTTTCAGGGGAGCTTATTCTAAATAAAAAATTAGTGTGGGATTCCAAGGGGATATATAACATGTACCATCAAATCCACCAATGAATTATTGTTTACTTTTAGAAAAGAAATACCTTACCAAAAATTTATGTTAACTGTATACAGTGTCTCCAAGATAATATTACACAGCACTTCCTTTTAAAATGTTTAAAAAATAAAGTGTGACACAACATGAATCCATAGTACAAATTACTATACTTTATAAACTGATGAAAAATGTGTAAAAAATACCTGAATACCTAAGGATTTCATAACACTGTAGAAAATTTCGCACAAAAAATTAATATTAAAAAAAAAAAAAACAAAAAAGGAAAACCGTTACACGACCATTGTGATTATTGGGAATTTGGTTGTTAGGACATTTTATCTTGAAGTCGGCAATAGAGGGGTGTTGTGGGTCGGCATTCACGCCGGCCGCCCTTTAACCTTCCATGAGTTGTATGGTCACACATTTGGGGCTGGGTCGACCAGGAGCGTGTGTGGCCTAAAAATTAGAATATAAATATTTATTAAAGTATCATTGAAATCAGTATTATTTGATCAGATAAATAAAGGTATGAGATAACTAAAAATAAGAGCAAAATAAATAAATTAAGGATATCAAAAAGGAACAACAATAAAAATGATCTTGTCTGAAGTAATGGAATAAATAATATATAATAGTAGGATTCAACATTCTTGCACATGGGCACGTAACACATATTCTTTTTACTCTGTAAATTTTTTTTTAAATTTTCAATAACAAATAAGTACAAAGGTAGTTCAGACTTAAAAAAAAATGAATTTAAATTTCTAATTTACTGGTGTGCACATGGTAATATATAATATGGCAGCTTTCTGCAGTAAGATACTGGCGCAGTAGAATATATTGTTTACATTCATGATACACTATTCATAATTATAATCCATTAGAAATTCAAATTAGAAGTTAGGAAACTCTTATCAGCGCGAGTACATCAGGAGGCAATCTGTATCATCTGAAGTGTCCCCCCATCGACACGTGGTTTCGGCCGTATACTCCTTACATGCTAAAGGTGGCGGGGCCCACTTGGGGCATGACTCAGCGTCTCAGCCTCCTGTTGTCTTGTATCGAAAATGAACATTTCACTTATGGTAGCAACTTTTAAAATCCACACCTCCGCAGCGTGGAGGCATGTGAATAGTAACAAAGAGGAAAGACACAATTTTTCGTTTCATTCCGTCGCACATCACAACTAAGGACACACACTGAGACACCTGCGAGGAGAGAAGCCGACAAGGTAGCCACTGCGCTACTGAAATTTCTGTGCCTAAACACCTCTTCATATAACGCTGCCTGTTGCCCTCGTCACAGCCCTTTCACTAAGTACACTAAAAAAACTCAACGTATTGATGGACTTGGAAAATTCCTGGTGTTTTC